>KV733292.1:4321-29996 GCA_000500225.2 Phytophthora pinifolia
AGCCTCGATCAATCACCGACGCTGTGAGCCGTACATGTTTCTGATGTTGCGGAAAATCTCGACCGATTGCCGCGCAAGCTGCACAGACTGCGTTTGCACCTTCTCGCGCATTCGGGCAGACCTGGGTCTGTGGCCACAAAGCTCCTGCATGTCTTGCTTCGTCACGGCCACTAACTGGATCAGATCTTTTAGTTCTGGCTGCTCTGGCGCAAGTCCATCCAACTCTCCTTGAGCGTTCGGCATATTTCCGGCATCCGACTCGGTTGCTGGAGCGGGGACAGCTCCATCCTCCTCTTCGCTTGATTCGAGCACACCGTTAGGAGCGATCGAAGCCGCTTCGGTACGTGGGGCATCTTGTTGTTGTATACACGAAGAAGCAGCGGATTGGTCCTCATCCTCGATCATTGCTTCATCTTCCTGCGCAGACGCCGGACGCTTCCTCTCGTCTGGAAGCTGACTTGACGCAGAGTGAAGTACCAGCTTCTCGGTGCCGATCAGAGCATCTCGGACCAACATTTGCGCGCGGCCAACGGCTGAAAGAAGCTGCCTCGTCGCAGTGTCAACCGTCGCCCTGCTCGCCTCGTCTCCTTCCACCTCCATGTCGCCACGCCCATTCACGAGCCGGTACTTCTGCACTTCGTGCTTCAGCATGTGGTTCGTGACGGCTGACAGCGCGTTCACTTCGCTACGAGTGGCGTACACGTCGCTCCACCGCAGCAAAGATGCGACCAACGTTTCGTGGTCCCAGGAGCAGATAGTCTCGACACTCAAGAGCTGACAAGGCTTTGGTTCAGCATCCTCCACGACCATCGCGTCGTCGTCTGGGCTGTGGATAGAGAGCGCTGTGACCTTGCGGTTCCAGTACTCCTCGGCAAGGTTCTGTTCAACCATTTCAGTCGCCACCAGCTGATCAATGGCTCTGGCATTGGCGTTCGCGCCGCTGCCATTCTTCTTGGGAGCTCGAGATTGCGAGCCGGTGGACGGATTCAGACTGCCTTGACTTCGATCACTGTAGTACGCATTGAACTGCGTGAAATGCACGGTGCCAAGCTGTTCTGGCTCGTCCAGTAGACGCCTTGCCCACAGCGCCTGCAAATGGTGAGCATAAAGCTCCAGGATCTTGAGAATGCTGGCAGTCACGTCGGTCTCGAAAGCCACCACTCGCTCCAAGGCCACCGCCGCAAGGTTGTCGGTCCACTTGAAGTCGTTCCAGAGGCACACGATATTCAGTAGCTCGTCGCAGATACAACGCAGCAAACTGTTGCTGTCGTGCTCGAAGTCAAACGCCAGACTTTCCACCCCACGAAAGAAACCAAGAGGAAACAGCGCGCCATCCGATGCGACTCCATCGTGGAGCAGTCCTTTGCTGCTGTGTCGTTTCGCCTGCCCGTCGCGATAATTGTATCCCCAGATATCAACGCAAAGGAGCAATTCCGGGAAGAACTCGTACGTGTCCCTCAAAAGCTCTTCGGCCGGCTCCGTGGAACTGTTCGCCTGCTGCGGCGTCTGCTGTTGCTGGTACTTGTGCGGCACGACCAGCTTGAGCCTCGACTTGTACACGCCCATCTTGCGCTCAAAGTGCGAGTTGTTGAGCGCAATCGGGAGCGAGTCCACCTCTTTGCAAGTGGCTTGGCCCTTGACACAATACAGGTGCGACACCAGCGAGTGAAGCTGCATCGCAACAAGGTGCAGCTTGCGGATAATCGAGTTCATCTTCTTGCGATTGAGCACCTCCTTCCCTCCACTACTGCGGGCCAGCGAGTACGCCACGTTGTCGAAAGCTTTCATGCGAGAGCTGATCTGACTCACAAGCTTCCGCTCCCACTTCAAGGCGGAGGCACCTCGACATCCAAATTCGCAGCCTGGCGAGGGGGGCGACCGTAAGGGTGAAGAGACCTCAGCATCCCTGGACATGATCGTCGGGTGCAAGTAGTAGTAGGGGTCGCCCTTGGCAATCTCGTCGATGAGCCGCTTGTGCGTCACCCTCATGACGTAAGTTTGCGGGTCCGATGACATCACTCGAGCTAGGAGAGACCAAACGAAAGGGGGCAGTTCACGAGGCCATCGAGGCGAAGCTCCTCTTTCGAGCTTCACCGCCAGGAAATCGCCTTCGAGCTTCATGTTGCCCTTCTTGGGGGAAATCTGGGCCACGAAGTTGTCTTGCTCCTCGGAATCACTGACAGGGTCAGCAGCGGTCTCTTCAAACCAGCCATCTTCTTCCCAGTCCATTCCATCCGATTCGTCAACCATGTCTTGGATCTTGTCAGAGGGAGGCGGAGGAGTGCAAGCTTTATTCCTTCCACCGTTGTTCGTCTTGGCGGGCGCCCGCTTACTAGGAACGACGTGCTTGTCATTGACAAGTCCAGGCATGACAACGACATGCTCCAACTCGGTCTGCAGCCACTTGAGCTTTTCTTCCAGGGTCTGGGTCGTCTCTGTCAGCAGAGATTCCAGATACCTGTCAAGCTTAGCCAGCAGGTTTTGCTTGCGCGAATGATCCAGACCGCATGATTCAGAGCCAAGTCGACACTGCAGGCCGTATATAATGCGGCACAGGACTTCCAGCTTCTGGCGGCATTTGCTGCTGCTTTCCAAGCGGCGAAATTTGTCCTCTTGATCGGACAGCGACGTCTTCACCGTAACGAAAGCGGCTTCCACCTCGTTCATCTTCTCCAGGGAAGCAATTACGTGGTTGTTGATCCGAATGGCGTCAGTGACGACACTTTGACGATGAATATCAGCTTCAACCGAGGGTGGCGTGGGCTGGGCTTCGTTAGAACTCGAAACCTGGTGCTCTCTTGCAGCAGGAACGCTGGATTCAAGCGGGGTTTCAGCAACTGTAGGAAGTAACTGAAGACAGTCAGTTGTTTCCGCAGAGGAGTCAAGCATCTTCTCAACAACATCAGAAACGTCGCGCGAGACAGAGGGCGGGGGGCTAGCAACACGGCTTTCGGGTGTTTTCCTAGGCAGCACCAGTGTTACAGCAACACCGTCAGTTTTATGTGGCTACATCCAGGTTGTTAGATGACAGGATGGAGAATACATACCTTGTTGGAGAACTTGAAGGCTCATTCCTTCCTGATGGCACGCCAGAGCTGGTTATCTCTTGAGTTAACGAGCTTGAGTCCAATGGAACCACTTCACTCTGTGTGGTATGCTCAATCGACGGGTCCGGCTGGAAAGCACCTGCCTGTGCTTTGTCAGGCTCCTCGTTTGGGCTCGCGGCTTCTTGCTCTTGTCTAACTTCAGTGACTGCCGTGCAGCCAGCCGATTCGAGCAACATGTCCCCCGGGGATTCCACTGTCGTGCTTTCATTGGCAGGGCTCGGTTCCTTCCTTTCCTCCTGTTCGTCGCTATGAGTCTCGCTTGGACTAGCCGCAGCTGATCCTTCCTCCGTCGGAATTTCTGTTGTGTCAGCGTGGTCAGGAGTAAATCCAGGAGAAGTGTCCGTGCTCGCGACTTCAAGCTGATCAACTAGCACCGTACGTGCCGGAGGAGCGGCAGGAGGAGCGACGCGGATGGGCTCGTCGAACACTGAATCATCACTCATATCATAGTCGAGTGGGAGTCCGTCTCGCGGAATTCGAGGACGTTTGTACAGTCTTTGAGGCCCCCGTCCTGCTGGACTCCCCCAACGATGTGAGCCTATGCTGTCAAATCGCCGTCTCGGGCGGACAATGGGCACCTTCGGATGACGGTATTGCGCAGGGTAGCCGTAGGCAGCGGCCATTTCCTCGTCCCCAGTCATCCATTCCTCCTCGTCCTCATCATAGGCGTAGTCATAAATATACGGCATTCGATTCCGGTAAATAGGTGGTGGCGACGGTCCATCGCTCCGCATGCTGGTGCGAGGGCGTTTCAGACTTCGGCGAGGCTGCGTCTGACTCTGACGAACAGTTTGGTGCTGATCTGCAAATTCCACGGATTCAGTCGCGCCAGCATTGGCATTCGTGAGGTCCAGAGCTGCCTCATACGCAGGAAATTCTCCACTTTCCTCGTCTCCGTCTTCTTCAAATTCATACACACCATAGTCCGCCTGCGCAAATCGACTCGGCTGCACATGTCGTGGCTGTCGCGTTGGAGCAATCCTCGGAGCCTGTTCACCAGCCTGGGGCGAGAACATTGCGTAGCCCGCTTCAGCAGGATAACTCCTCGCCGTCCAGCGAGGCTGCTCAGCATACCGGCGCACTCTGCGGCGCGCAACAAAGTGCACCGGCGACTGGCCTCTTTGTGCGTACGAAGCCTCTGCATCAGGCACACGTCTAGCCGCAAAATCCCTCTTCTCATCGGTCTCATCCGTATATCTCGGCCGCTCTCGATGCACCCTTGGTCCACCAGGAGCATAATACACTCTTTGCACCGGCGGAATCTCCCACTCTTCATCATGTGCATCTACTGCAGCAGCACTTCCCCACCGTTCATCCGGTATAGCTTCTCTCTTGGCCTCCGCGTCCGCTTGGACCCTCGGCGACCTCGTACGTCTCATCCTCTCGTCCCTCGGAGCCCTGCCTCGAGCTTTTTTCTGCAGGTGAAGCTGCAGTCTGTCCACTAACGTCCTCAGCTGCCTCGTAGCGTCCTCCAGCATTTCGCTGGACCCAGCCGACACCAAAAAGTTCATGACGAAGCCTCTGGACCTCGGTGAGCGCTCCGCCTCGTCTGGAGACAGCGCGCAGTAGTCCACAGTGGCTCCTGTGGCGCTCATAATGGCTCCAATGCCGCGTCCGCCGCGCTCGCCGTATAGGAACGGCACCAAGACATCCGGATGCACCTGCGTATTTAACCGGACGGTTCGCACGCGCTGCGTACGCGGCTTGGCGCTTACTGTCGGGATCCTGATACTGGAGCCACTATAGGGCGGCTGTGTGGCCGCAGCGTCGTCCGTCGAGAGCTCTGTCGTCGTCTTGTCCGCGCCAGAAGCCGCCATGATCCGCCTCAAGCCAATGGCCACCGGGTTTCCGTCCACGATTTCTGTGCGGTCAATGCGGAATAGTGTGGCGTACATAGCGAAATGTGGTACACATATGCCCGTGTTTTGCATATCATAAAGTCAATCGGAAAATCTTGGGAAGGATGAGTGCTGAGGAGCTGACGCGGCTGCGTGCGGCGCTGGAGACAAGCGACCGGGGGACGCAGCGCTTCCTGCAGCCACTTCTGCCTCTGCGCGGTGTGCGTGAGCTGCTGCTGACGTTCGTGCGGGATCCGAAGCGCTCGTTTGAAGATTGGGTGTGGGACCCAAGTGTACGCCAAACACTTGAAAGAATGCGCGAGGCCGAGCCACACGCCCACGCGCAGGGACAGTATCTGGACGGATGGTACGAACGAGCAGCTGAGGAGAAGAAGCAAGCTGTGACGCTACAGAACGTGGACGATGAGACGCCGCCCGAGTTCCTAGGGGAGGCCGAGAAAGCGCAGAGCGACGGGAAGCTCAAGTTCCAGCAGAAGAACTTCTACGCGGCCAGGAACGCCTTCCAGCGGGCTATCGAGGCCGTGCTCAAGCATCAGCAGAGCGAGTACTACGGCAAGACCGTCCCTGCTTCGGAATGGGACGATCTGGACATGCAGGAGCGATACGTGACGCTCTGCAATAACGTGGCCATTTGCGGCATCAAGATGAAGGATTTATCGTTGATTAATGAGTATGCTACCAAGGCACTGGTTGCGAATGAGGCGTCCACGAAGGCGCTGTACGCTATGGCCAAGCTGCGGCTGATGGAGCATCGCTATAACGAGGCTAGCAAGGTGGTGGACACCGCGCTGGGCTTTTACCCGGACAAGGCGCAGTTTTTGAACTTTCGGAAGGAGATTGAAGTAGCGCAACGCAAGGAGGCGTTGGACCAAGCGGAGATGTCGGAGATTCGAGCCAAGCAGCTTAAGGAGAAGATTGCGGCGGCTGTGGGGAAGCCCGTTGCGCTCACACAGGAGGAATCTGACCAGCAGTTCAAGAAGGAGCGCCAGCAACAAGCGGACGCGACGCCGCTGCCGACCAGAGAAGACGACAATTTTGCGGCGGCGAGACTGAATGTCTACTTTATGAAGATCAAGCAGAGGCTGATGGTGGACATTCAACCTCGCTACAAGGCGGACGCCGGAGAAGCCCCACTGTTTGAGTGCACGGTTGTGCATGGCGGAACCGGTGAGGTGCTTGCTGCTGGCGTTCAAGCTATCTCGAAGAAAGTCGTGAAGAATGAGGCATGCAAAATTGCGATCGAGAAGTTGTGGGAAGCTAAGCAAGCGGCCGGGAAGCTGGGAGCGGAAGACCTGGCGTATCTGGAGCGGTTCGAGCGGGCAAAAGCCAGTGGCCGGCCATTGACTACCGAGCCTGTGGTGCCTGCAACGGCGCATCTCGTTCCTGACGACAACGAGCCTAAGCTGCCTACGAGAATAAGCTGCCTGGAGCGGCAGCTTCAGCCGTTGCCGTTGCTGAACCAGCTCACGCAACGCGGAACACTCCAAGCTCGCTTCGACATTGAAGATGTGTCGCCCAACAAGGAAGTTACCGAGTTCAAATGCACGGGCTTCCTCAATGGCGAGCAAATCGCTACCGCCAATGCTATCAGCAAGAAGAAGGCTCGCTTGGAAGTCGCGGAGCGTGTGCTGGATGCTGCCTTCGAGAAGAACCTACTCGTTGTTTACGACGGAGTGGCTGACGACGAGGGTCAAGGTGGTGACACCAAGGACGCTGAAGGAAACGAACAGATGGTTGCGCATGGAGGATAAAGTTGCTCAATGAAGTGCAAGGGCAACCCGCGCTGGCTGGTAAACCACCTGGAAGTGCGTTGGTTCTGGCCGAGAAGTGCTTGCCTGTCGTCTGTCTTGCCGCCTGGCGCCGTGTGCTCCGTCCGCTCCAAATGAATGCTTGTCTCGCTTGATATAATGCTCCTGGTTGTGTGGGTGTTTATCTCGTTCTCCGTTGCTAATCTACAGAATTCAGGCCCGCATGCGCCCTAACTAGACGTGCCTCGTTTGGCCAGCGCGCTTTAGTCGGCGTGGACGTCGAGCGAGAGCTGATACACCTTCTGCGCGCGTCGTGCGCGGAGGAAGTACATGATGCTGGTGCCGAAGACACACAGGTAGAGGAAGGCCGCCAGGAAAATACTCGTCGCCAGGGACGACTTGGGCTTGCCCTCAGGCGGCCGCACCTTGATGTACAGCGAGTCGCTGTTCACAATGCAGCCCACGATGAGCTGCAAGCATACCACAAGTGTCCAGTTAGTACCCGTATTCTCGCATACTCCCTATCAACCCAGGCTAACCGTACCAGCAAGAAGAAGCCGGAGAAGGAGAAGATGGCGCAGCAAATAATACCTGTTCAGCGCACAAACAGCCCCGTCAGTCCACGCGCTCTTTCCGTCCTCCCAGGCAGCCTGTAACGTACCCGGATGGGTCTGTGGTCCCTGGCTGGACCCCTGGGCCAGCAGCTCTTCCAGGTCCGCCGTGTCGCCGAGATCGCTGACGTCGCTGCCGGGCGAACCCACATTGAGGTGCTTGAGGTTGGCATAGCCGGCCTTGCCGCCGCTTACGACGGACACGATGTCCCCGCGATCAAACGTCGCAGTCATTTCCTTGCGCAGGCCTCCGTAGACATCCTTCAGCCGCGACATCGGTCGAGAGCACAGCACACGCAGCAGTCAGCTCAAAGTCTCTGGGCTGGCGGCGCGTTGCGTTTTGGATTGTGGCCACCACGCTGCGGCGGCGGAAATAGCAGCAAAACTTACGACTGACCCCGAGCGATGGGGCGGCTGGGTGGCGGCTATTTTTCCCTTCTTCTCTCACTTGGCTGGGGCGACAGGAAGGAGATAGGAATAGATCACGAGCGCTCGCTGGCAAGACGCACTTCGTGGCGAGTGCGAAAATGGGCTCGTGCTCTGCCGGCGCTGCCTCATCGGGATCGCCCAATCACGTCACGACAACACGAAAAAGCTCGATATTTGAGTCTTCCACGGTTTCCATTGGATCATTAACACAATATTTACAACAGCGGACGATGACACTTCACTTCAATAGGGAGACATTAACAGCTGGTTCTTTTGGATACTGCGAAATTCATATTTGAGCCGTCCCCCGTTTCCACTCATTGCAACAGGATCCAGCTCAAGGAGATAATCTAAGCAAAGCATGAGCGCGCAGAGCAACGTCTTCTCGGCGCTGCAGCCGGAGAAGCGCAAGAACAAGACGGCCGAGCCGCAGAACAAGATGTTCGCGTCCTTCGTGAACAACGCGTCCACGTCGGCCTGGGGCGACGACAGCGACGACGAGCATGCCGCGGAGCCCGCCGTGGAGGAGGCTGTGGCCGAGGAGGAGGAGGAGTCTGAATCTGAATCGGAGTCTGAGGAGGAAGAAGAAGAGGAGGAGCCGGAGAAGCCCGCGGCCCCCAAGAAGGCCGAACCGCCCGCTCGCACGCTGTCCAAGAAGGAGAAGAAGGAGCTGGAGATGAAGGAGTTCGAGGCGGCACTGGCCGACCTCGGCATCAAGGCGGAGGATGCCCCGCAGCCCAAGGAAGAGAAGAAGGAGGAGACGCCGGCGGCCTCCAGCTCGGACAAGAAGAAGAAGAAAAAGAAGGGCAAGAAGCCCGCCAAGGCTGTTGAGCCCGAGACTGCGACCCCCGAGGTCGTGGACATCAAGGCCCTCGTGAAGAGCAAGGGCAAGAAGAAGAAAGCGGCCGAGCCCGCTGCCGTCAGGATCGCCCGTGAGGAGAAGGCCCGGGCCAAGGCCAAGGGCAAGAAGGACAAGAGCAGCTTCAACGAGTTCTCCATCTAGGTAGGCGGAGAACGCGGCGTCGCGGGGACGGGCTAAAGCGGACCTGGGCTCCTAGCGAGGCTGTGACGGAGCCAGGTGACAGGGAGGCGCTCGTCACAGTAGCCTTCGTCGCCTGCTCTCGAGCAGCGAGCCCGCCTTAAGCCAGTGAGCCGGCGTCTCGACCGGTCGGCCACTCATGCGCGTTGCCCTCCCAGATGTTTGCTTGCGAACGACCCACCTCTCTTCGCCTCTGGAAAGCTCGGAGCTGAGGTCATACTCGCCTAGGCTGACAGAGGGGGGAAAGATACAGAGCGCAGTCGCCTATAGCGACAGACTAGTAGCGGAAACATCAGAAAAATATAGTGCAAAACATACGGATAGCTGCTTAAAAATGGCAGCCAGGATCTCGAATGGCGCCACTTTTCTATGGTCGAGACTCGCTGGAGCTTGCCTCGCGGAGAGGAAAGGGCGGAGAGGCCAGTGGGCGAACGCTAATCTACATGTATTCAATCGAATCAATCATACTATGCGCTGCTTGCACCGGAGACGACGAGGGATGGTCGAGTCGAGTCCGTCCAGGCGTCTTTTGCTGCTACCAGCTAATCTGCATACATATCTGTTCCTTGTCTCGTCCAGCTATTCTCACTCCTCAAGCGACCTCGACCGTAGCCGGGTGCATGAGGTAGCTGTACTCGTCATTCGGCAGCGGGATGAGATGCCACGGCGTGCCCGCAGCGGGTGCCCGTCGACCGCACCATTTTGCAACCTTGGCAAACAGCGACGGTGTCTCTTGTTGTGTCCGTTGCAGCTGCAGCCGCCACTGCCACTGCTTGGTGGCAACAACGCCCACCACAACTCCAGCCAGGACTCCAGCCACCAACTGCACCGGGCCAAAAAGACAGCTGTTCCAGAGTGAAAAGTGCAGCGTGGGCAGCGTCAACTGCTCCACGTAGCGCCTGTGGCGCGTCATGGCGGCGTTCAAATTGGCCACCACATCCTTGGCCACGTCTTCCAGGCAGCAGGTCGACGATAGTGACGACGTCACCGACGCGTCGTCCAGTTCTCCAAAGGACGCGCTCTGTCGTCTAGGGCTTGCTCGAAGCAGCGGGTGGGCCGTCACGGCGGCGCGCAGCATCTCCCAGTCGGCTAGCGAGTCCACCCGCAGTCGGGGAACGTCTACCTGGGCCAGAACAAGGCGCAGCACGCTGGAGAGGAGGCAAGTTAGGATTGAAGCGGGATTATCAGATGAGAAGGCGTTGAGGCGTACTGCTCGGCCTGATTCGCTCGGTCCGTCGCGCAACGCGCGCGGTTCTGGGCCAGCAGGAGTGCATCGCTGATGCGGCGCATGGAGCTCATGTCCAGCTCCGAGGCGGTCCGACGCGCGGGCATGAAGGAAGGGCGGCGGCTGGGGGAGGAGAAGTAAATAATGCGCCGCTTAACGCTGCTGGAAAAAACACGCTGTTTTCTCATAGATTTGTTGGATGCGAGAATAAATACTATGTGGTATGGAAGGTTAACAGCATAAAGTAAGCTTGAAGTTCTTAAAGTCAATACGATAGGAAGATTGGAAGGGGTGTGTGGGTCTGAGTTTTGATATATCGTGTTACGCGATATCGGTGTAGGGAGGTCCGAAAGCGGCTGTTACATGGAAACGTATCTCCCCGAAAAGCCACGCAGATTGGCTGCATCACTAAACCTATACGACTGCACGAGGGCACGACGTCGGCGAATGGAGGAGCTCCACGCTCGCCTGCATCGCCTGCACACGCGCCACGAGATTTTTCTTCCCTGCTCGGTTTGTTCAGCAAACGTCAGCAGGTGCTTGCACATGTCGCCAGCGCGTTGACTTCTCATCTCGCTAACTCCATGAGTTATACAACGAAGAACAACTGGCTTGCACCTTGAGCCCTGCCTTTCATCATTCATTCACGGTTTCCTTTTCGCACTCTCGTGCCCGCCACACGTTCCAATAAGGCGCGTCACTCCTGCATCTGCCAATCACCGAAATGGCTACACTAACTTCAACATGGTTGCCGTCTGCCAGTCAGCCACATCCAGTTACAATCGTGGGGCCACGTCGGCCGAGGGCGGCGCGGGCACGAACGGCTTGCGCGGCGGGTTGAGCTTGGCCGGAGCTGGCAGTGAAGCCGACACGGCTGGCTTCTTCTGCCGAGCCAGCGCGTCCACTTTCTCCTGCACGCGGCGGCCGTAGTGCGGGTCGCACTTCGTGAAGTTGGCGATGGCGCGTGCTTGCACGGGCTTGGACGCGTTGACCAGCGAGCCGGCGATGTTGTCCGTGAGCCGCTCACGTGCAGCAGCGTCCAGCGTCTTGCGGTAGAAGTCGCCCACCTGCGAGTAGTTGTCGTCGTCGTAGGTCGAGTATTTGTCCACGACCGCGTGCTCGCCTTGGTACGCGTGGTAGCGCAGCGTCTTGTCCTCGGGCGGGCCGTTCTTGCTGTTGGGGAAGTAATTGGGCGCGCCGCCCATGTTGCCATTGATGGCCATGAAGCCGTCGCGCTGGTACGTCTGCGGCTCCTTGAGCGGGCGGTTCACGGGGATCTGGTTGTAGTTGGTGCCCAGACGGTGGCGCTGCGTGTCCGGGTACGAGAAGAGACGGCCCTGCAGCATCTTGTCGGGCGACGGCTCGATGCCCGGCACCATGTGCGACGGGGAGAAGGCGAGCTGCTCGATCTCAGCGAAGTAGTTGCTCGGGTTGCGGTTGAGCACGAGGCGGCCCACTTCAATGAGCGGGTACCGGCTGTGGGGCCAGATCTTGGTCACGTCGAAGGGGTTCACGCTCTCCGTAGCGGCCTGCTTACTGGTCATGACCTGGATGTACAGCGTCCAGGACGGGTACTGCTTGTTTTGGATGGCCTCGTACAGGTCGCGGATGGCGTAGTCCGGGTCGGAGCTGGCCAGCTCGGCCGCCTTGTCCACGGGCAGGTTGCGGATGCCCTGGTCCGTCTTGAAGTGGTACTTGACGTACACTGTCTCGCCCTTGGCGTTAACGTTGGCGAACGTGTGGCTGCCGTAGCCGTTCATGAAGCGGAAGCCGTCCGGGATGCCGCGGTCCGCGAACAGGAAGCTCTGCTGATGCAGCGTCTCCGGACGCAGCGAGAAGAAGTCCCACATCATGTCGTCGTCCTTGAGGTGCGTGCTGGGCAGTCGCTTCTGCGTGTGGATGAAGCTCGGGAACAGGATCGGGTCGCGGATGAAGAAGACGGGCGTGTTGTTGCCCACCAGGTCCCAGTTACCTTCCTCCGTGTAGAACTTGATGGCGAAGCCGCGCGGGTCTCGCGCCGTGTCGGCGCTGCCCAGTTCCCCTCCCACCGTGGAGAAGCGGATGGCCACAGGCGTGCGCTTGCCCACACGGTCAAACATCTTGGCGCTGCAGAACTGCGTGATGTCGGCGTGCGTCACCTCGAAGTAGCCGAAGGCACCGCCACCCTTGGCGTGCACCACGCGCTCCGGGACACGTTCACGGTCGAAGTGCGCCAAGTGGTCGATGAAGGCGAAGTCCTGCAGCACCACGGGGCCACGTGGACCGGCGGTGGCTGACGCCGTCAGTCCATTGAGCGGCAGCGGCGTGCCTACACTCGTGGTGGCGGTCTTGCTCTTCTGCACCATGATTGGCTGAAATAGGACGACAAACCTTACGCTCACGCCGGCAAATTGAAGAATGAGCTCCGGTTCAACGTGAGGACTGGAAGATGTTTGACGTCAGCAAGACCCGCGGAATGGTGTGCTGCACTTCAACCTGCATATTAGGATAAGTTATGATGGATGAAAGTTTACAAAGCGATGGCTACACTTCGACTTCAGCTTGCTGGGCCAATCAGCGGTCGTCGAGTCGTCCGGTTGCGAAGGTTGTGGGCCACGGACAGCAGATGAGATGCGGACGATGACTCTAGAGCTGCATTCATGGCTTGCTGGCCGAGAATTCAGGGCGTCGAGCTCGCTGCGATCGGATGGAGAGCTGTTGGTGGGGGCAGGGGGACTGGCAGTGTGCAAGATGGCGTCCGCGCCGCAGTTGCCAAATTTCACGCTGGCCCTCTACATCGGCCTTCTCGCTGGGTTAGTTGTGCTCACTGTCGCCTTGGTCATGCTACGAGTGTACGGATACCGCAACCGCCTGTCAACGATCACCACTAGCGCGAGCTACGAGGCAGACGCGGAACTCACCGACATGAACAGCGGTGCGCTGATTGCGACGACGCTGAGCGTCATGGGCAGTCCGCTACCTGACTTCCCCGACGAGCAAGTATCGACCAGGAAGACTTCGGTGCTCTCCAGCTTCAGCAGCAGTCGCTGGGAAAAAGTGAAGAGCTTCGTCGCCGGCATTCGCAAGCGAGGAATCGCCGTCTGGTCTTCGCTTCGTCGACGACTTGCGGCCCGCAGAGCAGCTTCCAAGTCGAAGGTGGAGATCGCCACGCCCTGCAACAGCCACCTCAAGTCCCCAGCGACACCGAGTTCGTCACAGTGTCAACTCTCGAACAAGTTCCAGCTTGGTCTGTTCCACTCGCCGACAGGCGGCGACATTGGCATGATCTAGAAGACGGAGACGAGAAAGAAGGCGCAACTAGATCAACCTTTCCAATGCCATAACATGTTTCCCGATGCTATATGCACACAACGTGGGTGTATGAGCTCTTGTCAGTCAGTTCGTATTCTTGGGAGGCTGCTGGTTCAGAATTAGCGCCGAAAGCACCGGCGTGAAACTCCACTTGTTCAAAGGCGGCCGACATGGCGTCGGTGGTGCCATGGCCTCCCGTCGTCGACGAGATACCATCGGAGATTCTAACTATCGGCTCCAGCGAGACGAGCTCACTGGTCGACCCTCGCGAGCTTCAAAGCTCGGTCCAACGTGCCGGTCGAGCACTTGTAGAGGTTGTTGGATCAACGAACGTCTCGTCTGCATGTCGGGATGCTCTAGAGCGAATGGCTGGATCGGGTGAAGCAATGGAGCTTCAATTCGTGGAAGAGATCAAGAACAGCGGAGTTCTCGTCGACTGCGCCAGCCACTCTGTTAAGCAGTTGGCTGACTTACGGGAGGCCATAGCTGCCTGTGCTACAGCGACGATGAAGTCAGCGCCAGTCGTGGAGCTGCTCTCCCTTTGGTCGGTGGTTCATGAATCCGTGAGCGACGTGATCGCCGCACAAGCCACGGAACTCGCTGCTCCAGCTGTACTGGAAGCGGTGGAAGATGCTGGCGACAATGCCAAGGCTATCGGTAAGCTGCTGACATCCGCGCTTGCTTCGTCGACTGTGTTGGCCTCTTCTGTCAGCCTCGAGCTTCGCGAAGCTCTTCATCGGCTCACAGAAGAAGGCGTTCCTCTAGCAAATCACATCTCTGACGAGCTTCATCGTCAAATGGGCATCTTTGGCCAAGTTCTACCAGAGCAAGACTGGGCGGAGCTTCGTTCCCGCTGCTCACAGTCCCTTACAACCGAATGGAAAACACTCGGCGACGCTGCGGAGAAAGTATCAGGCCAAGCCATGGACGCAGCGGGGGATGTCAAGCTGGCAGCAAGCGAGGTTTTCGATTCGCCCTTCGCCAAGGCTATCGCAGCTCAAGGCTTTGCTGGTTGGGATGGCGTTCTCGGTCAAAGTCGAGAAACCGTTGATGCTGCGTTGGACGCCGTGCGGGACGGCGGAGCTGCTGCGTTCGGTGCAATCTCTGCCTGTCTAGCTCGTTCGGGACTTCCTCCGCTGCTGCGAGTGGAGATTGCGCGAGATTTCTTCCAGACCGCGGGGCTCTTCTTCACGGGGCTGTACGTGTCCGTCCTCGACTACTTCGAGCGCCACCCAGTCGCTAGTGGTCTGAACAACTTCCTCAGTGGCTTACGAGGAGCGTACGATGTCATGGCAGTCAATGTACTCGCGCTTGTCGAAGAAGCGTCGCAGAACCAGGCACGCGTGGCAGATATCGCCGTCGCGGCGTTACTAGCAGCTATCGGCGCCGTGTACGTGAGTTTCCTGTGGTTCGCCTTCTCTGGCCGTCATTTGCATCGTCGAGTGGATGAGATCCGGCAAGGACACGAAGCCGTGACGTGGGCTGCCTTAGCGACCAAGCGGAAGATGAGAGTCAAGCTGTTCACGTACGTGATCACGGCCTGTCTAACCGTCTATCTGCCTCTCACTCGCCTCTGTCTTGACGTCGTGGTGGCGGCAGCTTGGAATCGCTCCACCGTATCGGACAGTAGTGCTTCGGACTTGGTGCTTTCCCGTTTCCGAGGCAACGCGGCTTGGCCAGCCATTGTAGCGGCCGCTATCGTTCTCTTAGTGACCTTCACGATCCCATTGCCATGGTTTCTTGTACGTGCGATCGCGGAGAACCGACCGACTGGATCACTGGAGAACCCCCTGGTTACCCACGACTTGGACGGTGAAGTGGTTCCTTTCGACGACAAAGTGTACGCTCGGCTAGTAACGCGAGACCCGAGCCAACTGCGCTGCCCGTATCGGTCCCTTTACGCTGGATTTGAACAGCGCTGGAGCTACTATAAGGTGCTGCAGCTTCTCGTAAAGCTCGCACTGGCGCTTGTGATTGTCTTGGCAGCTACCGGGAGCGCAGACGATCGAATCCGAGGCCTCCTGTCTTGTGCCATCTATGCCAGTGTTGTGGCCTTATCAAGCTATGGCACACCTTTCAGCGATCCACTCAATAACGTCATGGAGATCAGCGGCAAGATGGCAGCTCTCACCACGTGCGTCGGTGGGGCGATCGCAGCTTTCATCGATATGCAACAGGCCACGTCGCGGCCGCTGGAGATCGTTGCTATCGTCGTCAGCATCGTTCACATTGGGAACCTCTTTGTGATGTTCACCGTGCTGCTTCTTGGAATGAGCGGAGCTCGCCTCTTCTTGAAGAATTTGTTGGGTTGGATTACGTTCAGTGATACTTCTCGAGGCCTGGAAGACGCACCGGCGAAGAACGTTTTGCCTCGCTGGGATGTCGACAAGGAGGCCAAGCATCGAGTATGGCAAGCATTCTGGCGGTCACTACTGCTTGAACTTACGCAAAACGCTCGCATATCGAAAGGAAACGCCGACGGAATCACTGTGGCCCATAGATTAGAGATCTTGGAACAAGCCGTGGTGGCGTCTGGCGTTCATCGCGTGCGTTCGCACTGGCGTGGAGAAGAGGATGCGTGCACTTCCAAGCTCCGACAAGCTACACGTGCAGCTTTAGAAGGGGTTGACGTCTACTGGGACGATGCGTCTGGGGCTCGTGATGGCCATCTCGATTCCAAAACGTACTTTGGCAAAATGTACGTGCTGCCCTATCCCTTCCATTGCGTCATGGTGTACGATGATTCCAGAGATGAAGCAATCGTCCGAGATGAAACCGACGTACCCGGAAAATCGAAGCTTGCAAAGCTGTTTTTTCGCAACTTTTCTCCAAATATCGTAGCGAAACGTGGACTGAGGCAGAAACTGCGAGTTCTAAGCGCTCACGGTACCAATATTCACTTTCCATTCTCACGACAAGAGCAAGCGACGGTGGAGGATGGCACCGTCACAAGTACCGACTCGGAAGGGAAAACGCACACGGAGACTCGCTATTCGACTGTGACGTTCACGTGTTCCTACACTTGCGGTGTCATTCACGTAGCCACGAAAGGAGATGCCGACAAGAGGATCATGGCGGAAGGCTTTGACGTGAGTATGACGTATCGCGACGGGTATGGAGATGCCGTGGCTCCCCACACGGGCAAAGTGCACCATCTTCAGAACCGAGTGGCTGTCATGGGTCCGGATCATGTGGGTTTAACGTCCACGATGACGGAGAGTGAGCAACTTCGTGTTATCTTCGACCAAACCAAGGAAGTCTGGAGACCTGGTGTGCAGACGTTGCAAGCTGAGCATCAGGCGTATCGACAGGCTCTTGAATCGAAGCACCGAGCCGCGAATGCCACGCTGAGTGACGCGTTCTGGTACTTTGTGTACCGAGATGCGCACATCTCTCGCCAAGAACTCGAAGATCACTTGAAGCGTCGAGAAAGCAACCCGCATCTGCAGTCGCTAGTCGAGACCCACCAAAGCGCACTGGACTCGCTTTATCTGCGGATGAAGTTCATCCACTCGCATCCTGCGGTCACCTTTTGGTTTGTTTTCTGGGATGATGTGTTTGCCAGGAATGGAGAGATGAAGCGACTGAAGACACTCAAAGAAGACCTCGACCCCCGCCAACCTACAGCTATTTGCTACCACGTAAAGCGACGTCCTGACCTCGAAGCTTGGCTTCGAGAGCGTCGATTACTTGGGAAACGACGGCTCTTTCACCGTCATGTACTAGATCTTCTGTACGTAGAGATGGACAAGCGCTTGAGTGCTTAGCAACTGCACTTGGTATTCTGGATCTACTTTCACCCAACGATTTATATTTTCAAAATCTTATTTCTTTTGAGAGCTCATAAAGTAGCAGGCGTAGTGCAGATACTGAGAGCGATGCGGTTGTTGACCACGTAATGCCAGCAATAAACTTCTGCCTCAATTCGCACTTTGAAAAAACAAGAGGTGCAAAGTTGATGAATAATAAGTACCTTGACAATATTATTGTGGTTTCGCGTTGAAGTGTGGGATAGTGTTGTGAAGATGCTCCTCTTAGGCAAGATTTCAGCGGTGAATCCTGCTGTCACCGTTACAGCAACGATGAGCCTGCTACCTTTTTTCCTCGCCACCATCATCTCGCTCATTGCGTGCTTTGCTGAGCCACATTCCGCACAACCAATCGCTCAGACCAAGCCACGGACCGACTCAGAAAAGACCGCCGTCAAGATTGAACCGCAACTTGTCGTTTCCTTCGGATGCAATCCGTACCCCGCTAATGATTCTGTGAGCTGGTCTGTTTGCAGACAATCGACGGGGAATACCTCACACGTGTCCTCTCGCTCCAACTGGTTCTCACGGCAAGTGGACGCTTGGTACCTTCCCAAAGGACGAAGCTAGCGGTTCAACACATGCAGTTGTCTGGATCGAGGCTTCTCCTTTCCTAGCCCCAAGCTGCGCTTCATGTGCAACAAGGCGAGACACGTGGGAACAACTCAGACGAAGCACGGGACGCACCCAGTTCGACATGTAAGCAAGTTCATGTCGTTAAAGTGAGAGCTTACGCCTGCAGGCAGACGGCTCCGGCTGCGCGTGGTGGCAACCCTTGAAGTGGAGGAGAGCTGGCGGAGGTAAATGACCGCGGCATTGAGGAGAGGAGACGGCTTGTGCTCATGGCACTTGAATAGGAAGTGAGCTCTCATGAGCTCGACATCGGCACTCTCAAGGTTGATTCGTGTTCAAACTAAGCTATATACTGACGCACAAGGGTAAGATGCTTGCTGAGAGGGGTACGACCCGTGTCGTACACATGTATCTTGCACACCCGCAGTGCATTATGGTCCGCACGACACAAATGTCTGCGTATCCATCTCACATAACTTCACCGAACTGAGTCGGCGAACTAGCAAGAATTCGTTTTTCATTTTTTTTCATGAAAATGTAACTGTGATCGCGGAATCGCTAAAACAGGCTTGTCGGGATGCAAACACCGAATCGACAAAACGTCGACGATGGCCTTCAAACGATACGAGAGGGACGCACCGTTGTTCTGCGCGAAGGTGGGGTGGGTGTGGATGTCTGGCAGTCTTTAGACCGCCACTGCTGCGACTTGAGATCATCCGCGATTTTTTTTCAAATCGCGGGGCTCTTCTTCTCTGGCATCCTGTGCTGAGGTTCTTGGAGGAGCACGGTGCATCGGCCTGGATCTACGTTGCCACTGATTGGTTTCGGAGTCTACAACTGGTTTGCGTTGGCTTATAGCTATCGACGCGAATTTGCTGGCGAGGTTTGGGCACCGGGTTCATGTGTATCACAGAGGTAATAGTTGCTAAACAGCTCACAGTTCGAAACGCCGAGACAGTACCACCAAAAAAAAGATAATGTATTACGACTTCCGACTTGGTGTACACCACGTGCGCCACACCACTTCTATCAATCATTCCCAGTCACTAACCTCCCGTCATAACCATGTACGCCGGCGGCGGAGCGCACGAGGGCGAGGCGCATGGCGTGTCCTCGAGCGCTGCGGCCGAGGCCAACGACCTAGACGCCCTGGTGTTCGAGTTCGGCACATCTCGGTGCAAGTTAGGCTACGCTGGCGAGGACTTCCCGCGCGTGTTCGAGCGGCCTGTGGCCCACACGGAGGTGCAGGACGACCAGGACGCAGGCCGCCGGATCAATAGGACGGCAGCGCAGGTGGAGCAGGACCCGGAGAAGCTGGCCCAATGGCTGTTCGATGCCAGCAGTTCCAGGCTGCAGACAAGGCTGAACGAGCACCCATTACTTCTGGTGGAGAGGCCCTTCGCACTACCGGAGCAGGTTTCAGGCCAGGATCAGGACGAGCAGGACGCAGGATCTAGGACGGACTCTATGACGCTGCAGGCCAGCAGTGCCGGCAAGAAAAGGGACCTCAAAGCTCGAGAACAGATGGTGGAAGTGGTCATGGAGGAGCTCGGTGTGCCCGCTCTCTTCTGTGCCAAAAGCGCCGTCCTAGCCTGCTATGCCAATGCTAGAACGAGCGGTCTGGTGGTCGAAATGGGCGCCACTTATACCAGCGTCACCTCCGTGCACGAAGGCTATGCCTTTGCGTATCCCAAGTCTCAAGTGGCGTTGTTTGGAGGCCATGACCTTGATGCCTTTTTGAGGCAGAAGTTGGCTCCACAAGTGACCAGGAGCAGCGAGCTGGCGGCAGCGACGACTTCGGTGGAAGTTGAGATCGCCAGGAGGAAGAAGCAGATGTGGTCCTATGTGGTGGAGGCCAAGGAAAGCGGCCTGTGCCGAGTAGCTGATGGACCCTTTGATGAAGTGCAGAACGCTCAGCTGCCGTTGATCAACTACGAGCTGCCGGACAAGACGGTCATCTCCATGGGCACCGAGAGGTTCAGTGTGGCCGAGCATTATTTCCTCGGAGAAACGGCGGCGGGTGGATTGACGGGGGGTCCGGATGCTGGAGCTGCTGCGAACGATGGACCGGGCATGCGTCTGCCGGAGCTCATCTGCGAAACGGGAGGGCTTACGACTGAGACGGAGCTGCGGAAAGAGCTTTTTCAAAACATTGTGCTGACTGGAGGAAGCTCGTGCTTCGAGAACATGCCTACGAGAATTGAGCGCGAAGTGGTGACGACACTGAGCGGCACGCCGCTGCCGCTCACGGCATCGGGCAACAATGGCGCGGCTGGTGGCTTTACTAGCAGTTTACGAGTGAAGGTAGTGGCGGCTCATGCGCAGGAGCGCCGCGTCGGCGCGTTCCTTGGTGGGTCCATTCTGGCATCGCTGGGATCGTTCCACGAGATGTGGATGTCCAAGGCCGAGTACGCCGAGCATGGAGCCGCTCTCATCCACAAGAAATGCCCCTAGGATGGCGTAGCGGGACTTCTGCCTTCGTAATGACAAGAACCTTTCAGGCACAAGTTCCAATCCAAAACGTTTCGCTCATGTGAGTGCATCGATCCGGTCGCTAGGACAGAAGCGGATAGGCAGTGTTTGACGAAGGCCGAGCCTGCGACTTCTCAACGCAGACATTCGGACCGACAGACCTGCTTCGTGCTAGCAAAAAGCTGGCGTGTTTGAGCTTTGCCGAACATGCATTGACGTTTGAGCATTCATGGGATTCACCACAAACGCTACTCAACTTGGCGACATCGCACGACGTGCGGTCTTAGACCGCCGGTCTGTCACCATCGCGGGATACAGCAGTACAGTAAATGGGAATGCAAATGTACGAACACGTACGTTCTGTCTGAAGAACGGTGTGAGCTCGTGTCGGAAACTGGTGTGAGTCACCAGATGTAGGAAGCGGTGCAATACCTGAAAAAGTTGGTTTCACTCGAGGAAATTCATTCGGAGTCGCAGTTGGGATAATACATGAATCAGTTTACGGTCTTCATTCAAGCTGTGCAGCTTCATATGCCTCGTTGGTGTAGCCATCTCCGGAAAGATACTGCTTGCGTGAGAAAAATTAGAACAAGTGCGAGGCTTGTTTCTCTGACGCTGCAGTTGCAGCCGCAAGCCTTTCTCGCGCTTCAAACTTCTCGCGACATCCGAAGGAATTGAGCTGATACTATTACACGTGATTACAGCATTTAAAAAACTTAATTAATTAAATAAAGGTGCTGTAACATTACATCACAGTTTATTTTTTCGAAATATCGAGACATTGAGGAGGGTGCCGCAGCGATGTCTAAGGCTTGTGCGCTACGATATTGCGGTGATGAGCGGTTGCGAGATCTCGTAGCCACAGCAAACTGCGAGGGCCGCTCAGCATTTGCGGGGCTGGGCCCCGCCGAGCATTACCCCAGAACACTTACAATGGCCACTTGCCTAAGTTGAAATCCACGGCTAGCACCACTGTACGTGTATTTGATTCAGATAAGGTACACACTTCGGCATGCCGCTCATGGCTGTCGCCACTCCATTGAAACAGCGCGCATGCTGCTAAATATCGGTGATTTATCTCTATTCGTTTAGGCATGTATCATTGCTTTTATCGGACCTGACGTGCGAGCTGTTAAGTAAAAATGCGTTGATCATCACGTCCATGTGGCCGGGACGAAGCCCCACATTTCCAGCAATTGGGAATTCGCCTGATAACGCACAAGCCCCCATGACACTCGTTCGCAACCGCTACCGCGTGGTGCGCCAGCTCAGCGAGACGCTGTACGGCGGCATCTACCTCTGCAACGACGAGTTCGAGCGCCCACGCCGCGTGGTGCTCAAGCGCGTGTCGCTCCTGCGCGCCATGAACCTGCTGGACCTGCGCAAGCCCGAGCGGCAGGCGCCCGACGATCCGCGCCAAGAAAAAGCCTTCGCTGCCCTGCAACGGCAGGAGGCATCGCCGCACCCGCACGTGGTGCAATACCTGGACGACTTCATCGAGGGCCACACGCTTTACTTCGTGCTCGAGTATTGCGCCGGTGGCGACCTGTACTCGAGCGTGAACCAGGGACGCAACCGCCGCCTGGCACAGGACGATGCGCTCCGTCTGGTGCAGCAAGTTGCCTCGGCGGTCTGCTATCTCCACGCGCGCGGCCTGGCCCACCGAGATCTAAGCCTGGAGAACGTCATGCTGAGTCGGGGCAAGTGCAAGCTCGGCGACTTCGGGCTGGCCTGCAGAGCCGACCAGCTTTGCCTTGAGACAGTCGGCAAAGCCTACTACATGGCGCCCGAGGTGTTGGCAACCCAGACTCTGTACGATCCCAAGGCCGCCGACGTGTGGTCGCTCGGCATTATCTTCTTCATTCTGGTAACGGGCTCGCCGCTCGTGCCGCTGGCCACGGAGGAAAACCCGGCCTTCCGCACCTTCCGCCAGGTGGGCGTACGCGAGGTGCTGCTGACCTGGAAGATGGCTGACGCCCTGGATGAGGACGC
This sequence comes from Phytophthora pinifolia, assembly GCA_000500225.2. Taxonomy (NCBI): domain Eukaryota; phylum Oomycota; class Peronosporomycetes; order Peronosporales; family Peronosporaceae; genus Phytophthora; species Phytophthora pinifolia. The sequence continues at coordinate 26,477 of KV733292.1, forward strand.
CATGACTCTGCTGGACGGCATGCTGCAGTGCGACCCGAGCAAGAGACTCTCGATCCAGCAGGTGACGCAGCATCAAGCACTGCAAAGAAGCAGGCGAGCAGCAGCTGCCTAGGGAGAGTAGCGAGCAGTTGTTGATAAATCTTGTTGCCACGGTATCGAGAATTTGTCAGCAGTAAATCATGGCGAAGGGCCATGTACATGACGAAAATTTTATTTTTTACTCTCTCTATCACGAAAAAGTATTTCTTAAAGTAAACAAAATGATTTTTGCTTTAGGTGACTGGCAACTCCGTTGTGGGCTCGTCTGTTTTCGTGGGTGAGGTGGTTCCCCCGGCTCGCTGGGCTTCGTCTTGTCGTATGGCCGTGAGCTCCGACGGAAGACTGAGTCGCGTGCGCATCTCTCGCCGCACTCTGGCCGCGTTGCGCTCTACTTCCGTGTGTCTCAACAAGTCTCCGCTCATGCTGCTGCGCTTCCACAGCATGTCAGTGTACGTTGGGTGGCGAGGGGTTTTCGACGCTTTCGAGCGACTCGAAAGACTAGACGGGTAACGCTCTACTTGATGCAGTGGCAACGAGTCCTCGACTTTCGGCAGAGTCGCTGCAGCTGTCACTGTATCCGCTTGAGCTCTGGGTGTCGCCTCCTTCCGGATCTTGCGTCGTATCGAGATCGGCTGCGTGCTGGCTTTCGGAGGAACTGAGACGATCGAGGCTTTTCGAGCGGTTTGAGTGGCGTGGTCCACCTCCATGGTCTTGGCGAGCCGATCCATCGCTCGAGAAGACCTCGGAGCGCTAGTGGTCGCCACATGACGAGGATCGGTGCGACCCGGTCCGCCGTTTCGGCTCTTCAGTTCGCTGACGTCTTGTTGCAGTCGCTCAATGTTCACAGCCATGCTCTGCACGAGAGCGAGCAGGTTCGTCAGCGTCGACGTCTCGGGCTCTTCACAAGTCGACGGAGCTCTCGAGTTGAGCTCCGTCGAGCCGCCCACGTCAGTCCACGAGTTGCGACGAGAGGTGCCTCGGCGCTCCAGCGTGTCGCGGATCTTGGCGTCCGTCGAGTTGGCGTCCCGCAGAAGCGAGTCGTCGACGAATTCCTGGTCGAAGTTCTGGAAGCCGTACTTGATGGACTCGTCCGGCGTGCTCACATCGATGGCTTCCACCAGGATCCGCGCCGCCTCGGTGGCTGTCATGGTCGCGAGCACACTGGCCCGAGAAGTGTCCTTCTTGCCGCTCCTCCTGCGCTTGGCGGCCACGGCCTCGACGATTTTCTCCCACGGGAACGGGATCACCTTCTTCTCGATGCAGCTCTCCAGCATCTTGGTGAGCACGCGACGCCGGTCTTCCGGGTAGCGACCGATGATCTGCTGGAACGTGCTGCGGTCGAGCACGCACATCTCGACGAACGTCACCGCTCGGATGTTGGCAGTGCGTCGGTAGTTCATCAGCAAGCTCATCTCCCCGAACGCCATCCCAGGCTGCAGATACTCTCGGTGTCGCTTGGCTCTCGTGGTCTCCACTCCCGTCGGGTAACTTGGGCGGCGCGGATGAACGTGGCGAAAGCGATTCACGTTGGGGAAGGCGGTCGGGTTGTATCCTGGCTGATCGAACGGGTTGCTCGACGCTCGTCTCGAGTCGATCGATGCCCCAAACATCCCGCCACGGAGCAAGTCGTCCACTTGGTCGTCTGCGCTCTCGTCGCTGTCGTCGCTGTCGTCTTGGTCGGTCAGTTGGTCGTCCATGTCCACCGGATCATTTCTCAGGAAGTCTGGCGAGGACCCCAAGGGCTTGAGAGCGTCCCCGTCTTCCGTCGCTGGGGTTCCTTTGCCTGGCTTGGACAGTTTGCAGTAGCCGCGATTGAGCATCATCATCTCGCTGCCGATCTCGCGACGCCGCACCACGTAGTCGTCGGGCATGTACACCCGTACGCCCAGGTTCAAGACGATCTGAGTGAGGAAGTCCGGGGTGCAGTCCTCCCAGAAGGAAACGCGCACCACCAGGTTCATGTGCTTGTAGAGCCCGATCTCGATCCCAAGCGTGTGGGTGAGCTCCTGCTGGAACTTGTTGACGTTGCCGTCCAGAGCCTCGTACTCGTGCCACACGAGCTTGTAGTACTCGTTCACCCGGTCCCGAAGGCGGAGGGGCAGCTCCATCTTGTCCATGGTCGCGTAGACGGCCTCCATCTTGCGATGATAATTGGTCGAGTTGGCATTGAAATTGGACACGAGCATGGCGACATTGCCGAAGACGATGGCAAGAACGACGGAGCCCAGGATGATGGCCACGCTCGAGTACAAGTTTTCGCGCCAGGTCCCGCCTTCGGGTCCCTGTCCTTGGATGAGGCTCACGGCGTGGTAGTAGTCGGCGATGTACTGCTCTGCCACTGGCTTCTCCATGCGATCGGACGAGTCGACGACATGCCAAAGACACGCCAAGTAGTGCGCGAAAAGTAGAACGAGCCACATGAGCTGCCCAATGCCAAGCAAGTGCGAATAGCGCGAGTACTTAAGCCATTCGGTCAGATGGCTCGCAATGCGCATGACGCGACTGACCAGCACGCCCTTCTCGAGCACCGCCCCACGTACAAGACGCAGGATCATCAAGAGGATCTGCATATCCCGAACGGCCGGGTATGTGCGCTCGACGGAGCTGGTAGCGAGGCACTGGGCTGCTTGAAGAGGGGCGGCGGACAAGAGATCGAAGAAGAACCACTTCCGCACGTAGTTATACGCGATTTGCCTCCGAGACTTAATGAGCACGTCCTGCTCGACGAACGCCGTGTTGAAATTGAGTAGGACGTCCAGCAGAAAGACCGCTTCCACTAGGATCCCGATGGGTGTTGTCTTCACAGAGCCGTTCGGGTAGTAGCTCGCGAAGAAAGGCAGGTAGAGAAGCTGGAAGTGGTACATGGCGAGCATGACGATGCCGTGGATCGTGGACGTCCAGCTCGTTGGCGTGATGGGCGACGTCAGGGACTGATAGACATGGCGCCTCGCCTTGGCGCTGGTAATTGACCGCAGAAATCGACGCAGCGAAAAGCGCCGAGTCGGCTCACGTTTGGCGCCGATGGCCTTGTCGATCACGACGTCGCTTGCCCGCCCGAACTTGGACTGGAAGGTGGCGCTGCTCGACATCTTGCGAAGCTGGAACCGGTGGATCATGGCATCGTGAGTCGCTGCCTTCCCACCCCGTTTGTACAGATTTCTCGACGAGCGCTGACGCGTGAGGAGCCCAGGGCTTTTCGCGACCGCAAGCTGCTTGGCGATGGAGGACGCTGGAGCTGGCATCTTTCTCGATTCACGACGCCAGATGAATAAACGGAAAACCGGAGCCGTAGTTACATTTCCAAAACGTCGCTGCGACTTTTGGTTTCTTCGCAGCAAGCCCAAACGTACAGGTAGCTTTGACAATCCATGCCATGCCGTAACAGATCGCCACTGCAGCGAGCGCTGAAGAAATTGCACGACAGTTCTCTCGACGGCATTTCGTTCATATAGTACTGCAGAGCCAATTCAAAAGATCCATG
>AWVW02042925.1:0-18147 GCA_000500225.2 Phytophthora pinifolia
AGGCTACCCGGCCTTGGACACGTCGCACCCGGCCAGCCACTCGCTGGATAACGCACAGACGCTGTGGAAGCTCAGCGAAGAGCTGCTGGATGCCAAGTTCGAGGTGTAGGGAGGTTGGTTCAGTAAGATCAAGTGAATGGTATTCTTAGTAAAGGGTTTCAAAGCTATGCGCCATCCTTGTATTCGCAGACCAGCTGCATCGTTTCTGCTTGGATTCGCTGACCACTTTGCAAAGACACATCTGGGACCATGCGCAGCTGAAGACCAACGGGTCATCTTGCTTCACCCTTTATAATAATAATCAATCTCCACAAATACTCCGATCCAAGAAGAAGCATGGGAAGTGTGGTGAGCACTGAGAGGAACTGGGATGGCTCGACGATGCGGTCCCAGAAGGACAAGCTCGCGATCGTCACGGGTTCCAACTCGGGCATCGGCTTCGAGGCCGCCAAGGCACTGGCGGCGCACGGCGCGCACGTGATTCTCGCCTGTCGTAACGAAGGCCGTGGACGACACGCTGAGGAGCTTATCCGTCAAGAACTGGCAAAGCTGCCGAGCGACGTTGCGGGCTCGGTGGAGTTCATGCAGGTGGATGTCGGCGACCCGGCCAGCGTCCGCCAGTTCTCGCGCGCGTTCCACGACAAGTTTGACCACCTGGACCTGCTCATCAACAATGCCGGTGTGTCAGTGCCAGCGCAGCGCCACACGCCCAGTGGGTTGGAGGCTCACTTTGCCATCAACCACATGGGGCACTTCTACCTCACGAGTTTGCTGCTCGACTTGCTGCGCCGCTCCAAGGGCCAGTCGCGCGTGGTGAACGTGAGCAGCCTCGCGCACTACTTCGCGTGGATGTACCTGAACTTCTCGACGCTGGGCCACACGCGCGGCAGTCTGCGCGACTACATGACGTCCAAGATGGCCAACCTGCTCTTCACCTTCGAGCTGCAGCGGCGCCTGCAGTCCGCTCAGATTGAGAACGTGATGGCCGTGGCGGCGCACCCTGGTCTTACGCATAGCGACATCTGGAACCGCTATTACCGCAGCACATTCCCGAGCTTCCTGGCCGAGATCCTCGTGTGGCTGGTGTCGTGGCTGCCTTTCATGACGTCGCAAATGGGCGTGCTCCCCATTCTGTACGCGGCGACCGAGACGAACGTCAAGGGCGGCGAATACTACGGCCCCAACGGATTTCTGCACATGCGAGGCTACCCAGCGCTTGAGGCTGGAGCGACGTCCAGCCACTCGCTGGAGAACGCACAGAAGCTGTGGACGCTCAGCGAAGACACGTTGGACGAGAAGTTCGAGTTATAGTTGGAGTACCGTCTCAGCGCTTTGATTCGGCGGTACTGCGTGCGCATGAGCGTAACCACAGCCAACATTTATGCAATTGAACTGAAGCCCAGGCGAGCCCTTCGCCCTTTGCATCCACATGGATGTCATTCCCACCCCGTATCAACTTAAGCCCCACTTCGCATCTACGGATGCAACATGTACACAGATAGTAGGGACCAGCGAAGCGAAGCATGCAGATGCAATCGACGCCCGCAAAAGTATTTATGAAATGTTAGCTTAATGCCACAACGTACTGATTCATGATAGCAAGTATGACCTTTTCATCCAATCGTATCAGTCAAATTCCTTTTTAGCCAATCACCAACTCCTAAGACCGAATTCGACGCCGTCCAGTGAACAGCTCCACTTGCATTGACATCTCACTTCCTAGTTGCTGAGCTCTACGCCTCCATGAAGGTCAAGACAATTTCCCGCGTGGAGAAGGACTTCACGCAAGAGGTGCAGTCCGACAAGCTCAAGGTTTTCCGCAATTACGACCCTGCGCTGCACCCGTTCGAGCGTCCGCGCGAGTACACGCGTGCGCTGAACGCCGCCAAGCTGGAGCGGCTGTTCGCCAAGCCCTTCGTGGGCGCTTTGGACGGCCACTGCGACGGCGTGACGGCATTGGCAACGAACCCCAAGAGCCTCGTGGCCTTTGTGAGTGGTGCTGCGGACGGAGAGGTGCGCGTGTGGGACTTGCCGCGCCGTAAGTGCGTGTGGAACGTGTACGGCCACCGCGGCTTCGTGCGCGGCCTGGCGGTGACGCCCGACGGAAACTCTTTCTACTCATGCAGTGAGGACAAGACGGTGAAGCAGTGGGCACTGCGTATCAAGGAGGAAGACGAAGGCGTTCCGACCGCGATGGCGACGTTCACGTCCAAGGAGCCATTCCTGTACGGAAGCAAAGAGGTTGAGGAAGAGGTTGTGGTAGCGAGACTTACTCGTTATATTTTATATCTTTTGCAGTGGCATCGACCACCACTGGTCTCAGAACATGTTCGCGACGTGCGGCTCCAAGGTGCAGGTCTGGGACCCGTCGCGCTCGACGCCGACGCACGAGTTCGCGTGGGGTGCCGACTCGATCAACTCGGTGCATTTCAACCCGGCCGAGGCTTCGCTGCTGGCGTCCACTGGCTCGGACCGCAACATCACTCTGTACGATATCCGTGTGGCGTCTTCGATGCGTAAAATCGTCATGGCGATGCGCTCCAACGCGCTGGCCTGGAACCCCATGGAGCCCATGAACTTCACGGTCGTACGTGGATGGCTGCACTGCCTTGGTTGGCCTTTTGGAAGATGCTTACCGGTGGTGGGACTTGCGTGGATGGTTTTCTTTTTTTCCAGGCCAATGAAGACCACAACTTGTACACGTTCGACATGCGCAAGATGAACCGCGCGATGATGGTGCACAAGGACCACGTCTCGGCAGTGTACGTCACTTTGAGTCACGTTTTGCACAGTGGTGCTGCTCAGGCAAAGGGTCTAACATGACGGTCGTACTTGGTTGCCCTTTTCACAGCATGGACGTGGCGTACTCCCCGACAGGTCGGGAGTTTGTGTCAGGTTCATACGACCGCACCATCCGCATCTTCAACGTGCGCTCCGCTAAGAGCCGCGAGGTCTACCACACGCAGCGGATGCAGCGGTACGTCTCCGCTTGAGTCCGCGGCTTGCCAGTCAGTCTCATACGCATGCAACTCCCCCCGGCGCCTCGCATGACACGAGTGGCACCGGCATAGCCGTTTCCCGCCACTTGCGTGCCAATGGAGGGGGGAGGGGGTGGCGTGGAAACGCTGACCGCCAACCGGTCGGCTGGGAAGCCGCGCACGCTATCTTATTCAGCTGGACACCTCGCGTCTCGATGACTTACCATTGTGCTCATTAGGATCTTCTCCGTCAAGTTCAGCGCCGACTCGAACTTTGTGCTGTCCGGCAGTGACGACACGAACATTCGCATCTGGAAGTCGGAGGCGTCCAAGAAGCTCTCCAAGGTGCGTTGCCTGCGTTGGCTTAGCTATCGCGCTGCGCGCTCGACGTCCGTTCCTTTTTTTGCAGCTTTGAAGTTGCTGACGTGATGCCGCGTTCAACGGTTTCGGTATCTGATATCTTCTTTTTTTTCTTGACTTCCTGGTAGGTGGCTCCGCGCGAGCGCCGCAAGATGGAGTATAACGAGTCGCTCAAGGAGCGCTACCAGCACCTTCGCGAGATCAGCCGCATCACCAAGTACGTTGCTGTCGTTTGAGCTGGCTTGCGTCTCCCGTTGTTGCTCAGCGCAGAAGAGGACGCCCATCCCACTAACTAACGACTGGTTGCTGCGTCTTCTGCTACGTTAAACCAATTCGTTGAACTACAGGCACCGTCACGTGCCCAAGGCCATCAAGAAGGCGGCGGCCGCCAAGCGCGAGACCGGCGCGCGTGAGCAAAAGAAGATGGCGAATCGCCGCGCCCACGCCAAGGAGGGCGCCGTGCCGCACACCAACATCCGAGAAAAGGTCGTCGTCAAGGAAATGGAGTAGAACGTCGCCGGAAGGCTGGTGGATTGTTCCACCACGCCACCGGAGCGGTGCCAACTGGAGCGCTGGGGCTGCTGCGCTGCTGCCCCCCCCCAGAATTCGAAGAGCTCGGTTGGAGCTGCTTGCTGGCCCGGGCACTGGCCTGCACTGCTGGCTCCAGGCTTTCCGTCTGTTACTCGGCGTGAGTAATGCGAAGGAATGTTCCGGGACTCAACTGCCGCGCGCGAAGGTGTATATACGCACATGCCGAGCTCGTGGGCGGCCATAGTTGACGCGGCTGGTAGAAAGTGACAGTAGCGCTTGCGTAACGACCAACAGCGATTCCGAATTGTTTGATAAGCATGGGAGAACTTCCATAATCGTAGGTGGCATGAAGCCTTGTGGGATCTGCGCGCCCGCGGTCTGCCCCGCTGGCGTGCTTGCTGGCGTGGTGGGTGAAGTCCGCTCAGCGTTGCCTTCGGGCTGCGATTCCACCCGGGTTCGCTCGAGGACGGCGAGCTTCAGCGCCTCGTCGCCGTTCCAATGCACGGAGCAAGCAATGCCAAATCTTTTTGTTTATCATGCGCTTCAACCTTGCTGCGCACCGTTGGTGACCGTGGATTGCAAAAAAGCAAAAAAAAGAAACATGTGCGGCGCCGGTGTCCATACACACCGTTAGCTCCGCCAAGAGGATTAATCGTCTTGAGAGCTCCAGACGCGAAGCCCATCCACCGCGCCGCTCGCGATCCTGGCGTCACCATTCCAGCACGCCACCGCCATAGCTCGGACATCGGTGACAGGGGATCGATTCTGCAAATCGCCAATAGTCTCTTCATTTTTGTACCAGTGTCCGACCGACCGGTCTATTATATTGCACGCTCGTGAAGGCTGCCGAGATTTTCTTCTCTTGGGACAGCTCCAAGCTGCTGCAGCTCCTCGGCCGGCAAACTCGCAGCATCTGTCCCCCCATGCATGAAAAAGTTTGCTTCTCGCTTACCATATACTAGTATCTTACAAAATGCCACTGCGATTTTCCGCCTACCCAAAAAACACAAGTTCCGGTTTTTGTCGTCGTGCAGCTGCTGGCCCCAATCCCCTCCTCTCCCTTTCGCGGCAACTCCAGTGACGGTCTCACAACCGAAAACACCCCGTACCGCGTACCCGACCTTACGTGGCGCACATTAGACACCAGGAAGTCCCGACAGCCATGAAGCCCACCTCCGCAGGGGACGCCAAGACGGCGCTGGAGCTTGCTGAGTCCAGCGAGTGGAGCGCGCTGGACCGGCTGGTCACATCTAAACCCGAGCACGCCGCCGACATGGACGACTTCGGCATGATGCCGCTGCACTGGGCCTGCACCGACACGCACGTGCCTCTGCGAGTGGTCAAAAAGCTGGTGGACGTGGCTCCGGCCGCGCTCGGCCACAAGAACAAGGGCGGCCTGCTGCCGCTGCACATCGCCGTCAAGGCGGCCACCAAGCTCGAGGTATTGCACGCACTGGTGCAGGCCGCGCCCGACGTGCCCTCGTGCCTCTTTGAAGAAACCCCGACGGGCGAGACACCGTCTGAGCTGGCCAGAGCCTACCAGCTCTCGGACGACAAAGTCAACTTCCTGGTGGACATGGAGCAGCAGCTGAAGGCGGCGGGCAAGGCGCCCGATCGTCCCAGCGCCAGGTTCCAAGCCTTCCTTAACCAGCCGGGAGGCTTCCCTTTGTTGGAAGACTGCGGCAGCGTCAGCAGCTTCCACAGCCTGCCCATCCTCGGCAGCGGCAGGGGCGGTGCTTCAATGGATGACGACTGGGCCAGCAGCAGGACGGCTGTGAACGCCGTGAGCAGCGCCTTGCGACTCCCTGATGGACTGGCCGGGGTCCCGCTCCCCCCGCGCTGGAGACTTGACAAGCGCTGCAACATCTGCCAGCTCAAGTTCAGCTACTTTAAGACGCGCCACCACTGCCGCTCGTGCGGCGAGTCGGTGTGCAGCACGCACTCGAACAAGCGCCTGCCGCTGCACCACTTGGGGCTCAAGACGCCCCAACGCGTGTGCATCTTGTGCTACGACGACCTGCGCGAGAACGGCGCGCCTTCCGCTGTGGTCAACATGTACGGCCACGGCCGTCACAGCGGCCTGCCCCCCATGGAGCCCAGTATGCTGCGTCAGGAGTCGACGCCGCTCCCCAAGGGCATAGGCCGGCCGCCGCTGCGCTCCATCAAAAGCACCGTGTCGCTCACCAACACGTCCACGAGCAGCCGGGATTCAAGGCCGTCCGATCTCGACCGCTACTTCCACACTTCACGCACGCCTCGGCGGCTCGTCCTGGGCGACAGGAGCTCAGCTGACAACGATGAGGGCACGGACCCCACACTGACGACGGACCTGCCGTGCCAGGAGGAATCGCGCAACCGCCCTCGAGCCTGGACGGATGTGGATTCGACTGAAAAGTACCAAGACATGCAGGAGCAGGTGCGCGAGCTCGAGTCCCATGTGCATGAGCTGACCCTAGCCAAGTCTCGCATCGAGAAGAAGCTCGAGGACGCGACGCGAAGGGCTTCTCAAGCCAAGAAGGAGCGCAGTGCGGTGGACGCCACTGTCACTGAGCTCCGTGCGAACCGGATCATCGACATCAACCGCATTTCGCTGGATGACGACGAGGACGACGAGGAGGAAAACCACCACAGCAACAGCAACGACAAGACGAGCGACGTCGAGAAGCAGGAGGCCCGGACGCGTCAGTGCTCAATGCAGGTGGAGAAGAAGCTGGAACTCATTGAGGACAAGGAGGTGGACGTGGCTGAAACGTGCAACTACTTGGGGCAGGTCTACTTGGACCGTGGCGAGTACAGCAGCGCGGTGGAGGAGTTCCGCCAGTCGGTGGATGCGAACCGCAAGGACGTGGACGTTTGGATCAACCTGGCGCGTGCGCTCCATGGCGCTGGCGAGTTCTACGATGCCGAAATTGCCATCCGTCGGGCTTTGGCTTTGACGCCGAAGAACTACGCGTCGCTGTCGATGCTGGGCAAGATCCTGCACTCGAAGGGCGAGCACGACAGGGCCGTCGAAGTGTTCCGGGAGGCATTGAGCTTGATGGACCAGGACGACGACTCGGATGAAGACGTCGGCTCGATGACTGTCGGCTGGTAAGCCTGCCAACTTCCACCTCACCTCTCTAGCAGAGAGATTCCACGAACCCAGCACAGTGCTGGCAACTCACCGCACCGCAAGCGGTTGGGGCAACACACTTTTTTATTTAGTAAGAGGAAAGCCCATGATGGAGACGTATACACAAACGTACAGTAGGAACTAAGCTTAACAGAAATACGAGCGAAACCAGCGAAATGTGTGTTTTCCTCGATTACAAATGCTGCAAATTTCAGCAAAAGAACCGGAACTTCAACAAGAATTTCACAGTTAGGTTACGCTTGGTCGGTCACCTAGCCTCCTTAGTAACGCAGATCAGCATCCGCAACCAGAGCTTGACGTATACGTGCTGGCCGACGCTGGTTTTGACGTCTGGCTCGGAAACAACCGCAGCACCACTTGGTCGAATGAGCACACGACGTTGACGACGGATGACGACGCGTACTGGGAGTTTTCGGGGTCTCGACGACTTATCGACTACGTGCTGGAGACCACGGGCCGCTCGACGATGAGCTACATCGGCCACAGTGAGGGCACGGCTTCAGCGCCAACCAAGAAGTGGCCAAGGTTGTCGACTACTTCGGCGCACTCGCTCCTGTAGCTTGGACAGGTCACGCTACTTTCGTTGCACTCGCCGATCTCAAGGCGGACGAGATCTGAGCTTCCTGCCGACGGAGCTACTCGAGAATTTACTGTCTGGACGGAATCGCTATCGGTCTTGTCGCTGTCCTCGGACAACCTCAACTCGACTCAGATTCCAGTCTACCTCTCGCAAACTCTGGCCAGCACTTCGGTTCAAAACATGGCTCACTACGCACAAGGTATTCGTGACGACACGTTTGCCAATAACGACTACAACTGCAGCTGCAGCTGCCTCCGCGCTTTGGGGATCAACATCTCCTCGTCGAGAACAAGGTCAAGTACGGCTCGTTTGACCTGCCCGCCTTCCCGACCGCCAACATGGTCTAACCGCGTACGGGCTTCTACATCGGAGCCACCGACACGTTCGCGACATCCATTGCCCCGCTGGACGCCACCATCGTGTACGAGACAACCATCGACGCGTTCTCGCACCTCGACTTCATGGGCCGAAAATGGCCAACGAACTCGTGGACCAGAACCGAACCTGCTGGTGCAACTCGAGAAGTTCGCTGTTCAAGGCAAGACGGGAACGTTGAACCAGGCTGTCCTCGCCCAGCCGAGTAGAAGCAAGTCGAAGGCAGGCAGCAGGATATCGATCAGTACTCCAGCGCTAACTAAAGAAAACAACTTCGCACCGGAACGGATATGTATCCGATTCAAGCTCTTCAGAGATCGGAGACTGGCTGATGGATGCACAGCACTTCATTGCGCGTTGAGTGTGTTCTCTATTGACTTTCTCAAGATGGTTGAAGTTAGCGCGAATGAATGGCATCCCGCTGCGTTTAGTCACCATAACTGTCAGCCGAAAGAAGATACTTGTTCAAGCCTGTCGTCCTTCTGACTGTGAAAACCAGTTTGATGATCCAGTCCTCGAGCCTCGAGCCTTCACGTCCAAAAGGCGGGATTTGTCGAGAAGATGTAGGTTGAAATGGTCATCACTAGACGATGAGCCAAGCGCAACTAGCGGAAAGCATCAGATCCACCGCACATGCGTGGCATTGCCAAGTTGGCAGTGATAACAAAAATAGCGATAAGAACGACAAGAATGGAAACCGTGACGCTTGTCCGGAAACGCAGTTCATGTGCTTGTGCTCCGGCACTCTCCCGCCAAACCGGTCGTAGCAGTGATGGAGTACAGTCAATCCAAGGTGCTTGCTTTACCTGCTCACATGCTCCTCTGCAAAATGGCTCAGGTCAACTAACACTGTAGGTGTTTTGCAGTATGAGGGGAGCATGGAGTTCGGACGCTACCACGGCACTGGCATCCTGCATCTCCCCGACGGCTACCGCTACGAAGGCGAGTTCCAGAATGGCGAGTTTCATGGTCGCGGTACGCTTTTCTTCCCCGAGGGCAAGCTGGAAGGCGAATGGACGTGTGGCAAGGTATCATTAGCACGTCTTGTGGCTAGCTAGTGCAGCACTAACAGTGCTGTGCAGCAAGTGGAAGGGACCTTCACGTTCTCGGACGGGCTCGAGTACGCCCCCACGGACTGGAAGTACTGCACGGCTGCGGATCGGCAGTACTTCTCGGAGTCGGTATCACCCCGGGGCATCCTTCCGGCAGGCGAGCTCAACTACTTCGACACGGGCGTCAACCGCGTGGTGCCGCTCGGATCGTACGACGCTGGAAACGGTATTTACACCCCCTCGACGGGTTTCGTCTCGGCCTATGAAAACCCATCCGAGACGCGCGAACCCTCCGAGCACGAGAAGGACTGGATCATGAAGCGAGCACCCAAGGCCACCACCAAAGACATGTCCATCCATTAGATACTGAAAAGTGAAACGGGGATAAAATCCGCCTGCAAACGCCACGTTGCTCCAACTCTTGGTCCGCTCTTGGCTAGCTTAACGTCCGCTATTGGGGTGTCGTCTTGTTCAAGAAGTTGTCAAAGTCTGAGACCAAATGCACAAGCGGCCGGTTTAATTACCCGTCCACTCGTCGTCACAGGGCATTTCCTACAACATACCATCATCCATAGTGGTGAGAGTCGAGCGAGGAGAAGGAAGTGGTCGAGGAGCCGAGCCCGGCGCCCAACCTCCTTCATCCAAGCGCAGCTCCGTCATACCGTCCGACAGTCCAGCGGTGCGACTGGCCCGCGGAGGCGAGTCGAAGCGCATCATGTCATTCGTCTTGGTCTTGTTGCACTCCTCCAGCGTCTTCATCAAATTGTCATTCACCTGTTCACCAAGACACAGCATCAGCCAGCATTCTTCAGCGCCCCATTAACCCCCACATACATTCAAACACTCCTCGAGCGTGCGCTCGTCGATCTTGCCCATGATCCCACCCTCGATGAGCGTGTTCATCCTGGGTTGGCATTGGCGCAGGAAGTCCAGCACGTCCTCCAGCTGCTCTCCAGTCTGTCCACGCGTGTGCAGCTCCCTCAACAGCGTAACCTTCTGCTTTACCACCTTCAGGTCAGCCTGCAGCTTCTCCAGCTGCTGCTCCCTCGGGCGTCTCAATGGCGCAGCAGCAGCAGGAACAACCTCCTCCTCTCTCACAGCCGAATATGGCGGCGTGAAGATGGGGGCGTCGTTCTCGGCCTCCGGGAAGGCCACGCCCTGCAATTTGAGCTGTCTGTACATGTCCTGGAAGGCCTGCAGCTTGCTGTTCCCCTGGAAGGCATCGGCCCATTGGCGGATCAGTAGCAGCGCATGGTCCTGCACGTCCACGCCCAGACTGCCGTCCGTGAGCGCCGCCACCTCGCTCAGGAACAGCCGACTGCCTACCAAAGCATGCACTTCTTGTGGCCCGTTCTTCACCAGCGTCTCGACGAGCACCAGCGCCAAGAGCGTCGCCCGCGGCTGGCCGCTCTGAAGACGGCGCTGCAGCAGTCTCACTACGTCGTCGCACACATGCGGGTGCGCGTTGGCGCAGTCGCAGAGCGCCATGTTTAGGGACCACTCGGGGGACGAAAGCGTCGCCTCGTCCGTCGCGCGCGCCACGAGCTGCGCCGCCTCCGCTGCTGCGTCCTGCGAGTACTCGGCCATCGTTGCACCAAGCTTCTTCAAACAAGAAAGGTGAGCCAAAATTAAGATTGGTGTGACGATGGTGTGAACTTGGTGTAAGCCACACAAGCACGTATACAGAAACAATATACATGTAGTTGTGTACAAAACCGTGGAGTTGCATTTACTGAACATAAAGCGGAAGAGTTTCCTCGACGGTAGTGATGCTGGCGTCACTGCTGCGCGCGCGCGTGCTATACGGGGCGGTGGCCATGTCGGCGGGCGTGTTCGTGTTCTCGTTCCTACAGGAGCGCGAGGAGCGTGAGGACCAAGAGCTCGAGTGGGCGCAGCGGCCCGTGCGCGCCGAGCTCTTCTTCCAGGCCATGGAGCAGATGCCGCAGCTGTCGGCGCAGCAGCGACTGGAGATGCGGCGCTTCTGGCGCAATTTAACCAAGAAGCAGCTTCAGCGCACACTCAGCATCGGCAGCAGTAGCGACAGAGACGGCTCTAATAACACTGCAGACACGGAGCTGCTGGTGCGAGACGTGCAGCGCTTCGCCCAGGAGTACAGGCGCGTGTTCCCCGACATTTTCCCGGAGCGGCAGGTGCTGGACGCTGCGGAACGTGCAGCCGAGGCGGCGGAGCAGCTGCCCAATGCCTGGGGCGGCCTCGTGGGCTCAACCAGCACTATGCTCGTGTCCACGGGGAAGAGACTCAATCATATTGCCAAGGACACGAGGGACGAGGTGCAGCTGGCCATGCACCGCACAGTGCGCAAGGTGCTGGAGAGTGCACTAGACATTGTGGCTGCCAGGCTAACGCAGGCGCTCAAGGACCCGGATATGCCCAGCTACTTGAAGACGAACATTGACATTGGCATCCAGCAGTTCATGCCGGACGTCAAGATGGAGATTTTCCGGAAGACGAGGGACCTGTTTGGCCAGGATTCGCCTACGACGGCGCTGGAGAAGGCTGCCAAGGGGACGCATGGCGGAGCAAGTGCGTCGCCAAGCGGCCGTGGGGGCGCTGCTGTCCTTCCTGTTGGTCATCGACGGTTTGGACCTTTTCGACGTGTTCGAGGCCACGTGTTGCACCACTTGTTCCCGCATGACAAGACGATCTGGAGGTCGTTCAAGGACCCGTGGTGGATCGCGTACACGAGTGTCGGGCTGCTGCCGGTGGTGGGGCAGCTCTGGTGGATCTTCCTGTTCCTCGTCAAGGACAAGACGAACGAGCACCAGCTGTGCCAGTTCATCGTGGGCTT
Source organism: Phytophthora pinifolia (assembly GCA_000500225.2). Classification (NCBI taxonomy): domain Eukaryota; phylum Oomycota; class Peronosporomycetes; order Peronosporales; family Peronosporaceae; genus Phytophthora; species Phytophthora pinifolia. Next base: position 11,819 of record AWVW02042925.1, read on the forward strand.
CAAGGCCGCGCAATTCATTACGCTTGGCATCATGCACATGATGTTCGGGGTCTTCATGTACGTCCGGTGTGTGGTGCTGGGCTCGATGCTGGCCTGCCAAAATGGCGGCGGCCCGGCCCTAAGCGATGGGTCGGCATGCTTCTTCGTGCTGCAGATTGTCCTCGTTTGGGCCGCGTTTTTCCGACTGCCATACACGAATCGACCACAAGAAACGACGTTGTACCGCACCAAGTCGATGGAGATGCGGGAACGTGGCGTGTTTCACGACGCGTTTGGCAACGAAGTGCATTTGAATCGTGGCGGCTACCTCATGAAGTTCTGCGGCTACGAGACAGTGTCCTTCATCGTCATCATGGCTCTCGCCTGCCTGGTGCTCTGGTTGCCCTGGGAGTCGTGGCAGCGGCAGGCTCTGTTTTACTGGCTCCGGACTGCGTACGGACTGTTCTCGTTCCCGTTCCTGGTGTTCAAAATCCCCGTACTGGCCAATGTTCTGATGCACACGCGGCAGATGGGCTACAACGAGCAGGGCGAGACGGTCAGGTTCGTCGTCGAGAAGCGGCTCGAGTGACCGACTGGGGGGGACGTATTTTAAATTTTATAAACGTCGTTTTAACGAGTATGCAGAGGGCGAAATGTGCGAATGCATGTCACCCCAAGACGACCAGCATCCACGTGAATGGCTGGAGCTGGTGGTCGGCCGTGCTATTGGACTAGATACAGGAATGGTTGTAGAAGACGGCGCAAGCGCATTTTACACGAGCTCTTCGACCTCAGTCGAACCCTGCCGCGCGTTGAACGAGTCGTCTTTGAGCCGGTTGTTGCGCAGCAGAGCATGCGCCGCACTAGCCAACGATCTGATCGGGAAAGAACAGCGAAGGTGTCAGTATTGATGGCAAATCCAAGACGGTGAAACTGCGCACAACGTACGAAACGGACAGCGCGAAGATGACTGAGGGCAAGACGACGAAGAGCAGGAACACCATGGTGGCTGCACGGAGCACAGCATGGTCAACACGGTCAGTACCAGAGTCACAACACCGAGTCAGCGCGGATACAGCACTGCACGTACATCCTGTTGCTGCGAGCAGGATGTCCTGCTCGCTGAGACGTCGTCCGAAGACTTGGAACTTGTCGGTCGGGATCTCCTTCTTGGTGAGAAACACGTGCCATCCGTAGGCCACGATGATGCACACCAGCAGCTGAATCGGGTGGAAGAACATCCTGCAACGCCAAGAACAGTCAGCTTACCCAGCGGATTGCAGCGGCGGCACCAATGATTCTCACAGCAGAAAGGCGAAGACGCCAACCGTGAACAGCAGGTAGTTGGTCAGGAAGTAGTTCGCGTTGGTCTTCATGCGCTCCAGCATGAGGTGCTGCGGCGGCAGGTTGAACGGCTCTGTCTCGCCGATTCCTACGCAGCTGAAGAGCGAGTGCAGCGACTTGAGGTTCACGCGCTGCTGCAGGGAGGCGAGGAGGACGTCCTTTTGACTGTGATCACGGTCATCCTTGTCAATCTTGTGCACTCGAGGCGAAGAAGGCGGCGACATGCGCGCGTGTGCGGTGCTGGAGCTGCTGTTGAGCATTGGAGGCATGCTGGAGATGGCTGTACGGAGACGAAGACGGACTGAGCACGGCGGCAAGCAATGGACGTGGACAAGTCCATGAACCGCTCCGGTCCGCCGTGCAGCGTCTCTGCATGTCATGTGGAATGCTCGAGATACTCGATAAATCATTGGGATATGCAGGTTATAGTCCCGGTGAGACCAATGAGAGAGTCCCCAAGACCTCTTTATGCTGATGCACACCGCTGCAATGCGACAACGTTACCAGTTGCTGCGACTCGCGCGAGGATCGGTTCGGACGGGGGGCAGCGATTTGTCTCCGCCTCCCTCTCTCTCCCTGCAAGTGCCCGACCTCGCCGTCACCGCAATGCAGCAGTGAAGATGGCGACGTTAATGCGATTTTCGATCAAGTACATGTTGCAACTGCACATGGGCGATTTGGCAAACCGTTCAAAGCCAAGTACCGAAAGCTCACAGAAAGCTTCGCGCTAATCGAGGGCTTTGATCCAAGGGCAGGGCCTTGAGAGTCTCGAACGAAATTAGCGCTACGCGAGGATGGACAAGAGCTCTGGGCCAGAGTCTGGCTGGCTGGAGTGGGCCGAGCTTCTTTTTGCACCGCTACAATGCGACGATCGTGGTGCATGTAACGCTCAACTTCAACCAGACCACATATACTCCGTGGTGATTCCAGCCGAAGGATCGATTCGTGCGCCTTCATCCTATTTCTGGGTGATTGATCCATGCGCACGTGAAGTTGTGTTCTTATTGGTTGCTTCGCTGTCCGCGCCTGCTTTTTCCAGTCGGAACGGGATCCGTGCCAGCTTCTCGATCATGTTCACGCGTGGAGGAGTCTTATCCGCCGCGTTTGAACATGCGACGGAGTGTGCGCGGCCTCCATGATGAAAAGCGAAGCCATTTCCGCTTTGTCAACGAGCGGTGCAAGTCAACGTTGCTGGAGAAATGGCCGAGCGTCAAGGCGTACTGCGGAAATTGCCGGCAGCGGCGGCGCTCTTCTTGACTGATGACGTTGACGTCAACTGGCAGGAGAAGCTGAGCAAGCGAAGCGTTGTTGGTAACTCTGCACCTGATCAAGAGCTCGAGGAAGAGGACAACAACCAAGAGGACGATGGGCCTAAGGACGCGGAAAGCGACGATGTCCAGCAAGACGCCAAGCCCGGACTGGATGGCCACGTCGACAACGATGAGCTGCACCAACTCCGCCATGAACATGCGTCCATGGCGCAGCGTTTGGAGCTTATGAAAGCCCAGCATGCCCAGCGCATTGGAACCCTGGAGGAGAAGCTGCAGCAAGCAGCTGCAACGCACAACGCAATCGAACTGAAGCTGCGAGCACAACTGGAGACGGTGCTGCATGAACAGCAAGCAGCAGTTGAAAATGCTCGCAATGTGCGGAAGATTCTGAATCGAGTGTCGACGTGGGTGCGGCAGGTGCAGCGAGCAGCGAACTCTCAACGTCCGCCACCTCCCGCTGCAACACCCGTTAGCCACGACCTCGAGCTGACAATGACGCCGCGCACTAGTGCACCATACACCTTATGGCCAGGAGGGGCAAGTCCGGCGACGAATACTGCGAAGTCCAACGAGTTTATCCAGGATCCTTTGCTTGTTCACAACTTATTTGAGGTGACAGTGGACAGTAACATTGAGCCTCGCGTGCATTCTTTGCCTCCTCCTGCACCTGGAAGGGCGAAAGCTGTACCAGGGAAAGGATTCAACTATGTCGGATACGAAGCGGAAGTCGTGACGAAACCTACAGGTGGAGTTGAAATCGTTCTGGACAGTCCCTCCTCTGTGAGAACCGCCACGCGTGTGTCAAAACGAAGTCCAGGCAGTCTTCTCGCCTACTGCGCTCAAGTGGTGACCACGTCGTTGGCAGGCGTGCGTTTGTCGCCATCCCCGCCAGCCAAAGTCTTGCCTGCATGGAAGTTCGACCGCTTGTCTCCCGTGGGAGAAGAGCTCAACATCGACGAAGAAGCTGGTCAGTGCTATGCCCCTCCACCTTTTCGAAGCCAGCACGTGAATGTCGCGCTCCCCAACCTCTCGATTGGCTTGCTCTAGATGCAGAAGGTATCATTCCAAACCATCCTTATTGAAAATTCATTATGAAAGTAAATGTTCAAGTATTTGCTGCGACTAAGCGCCAAGAGGGGTTGGCATCGACGGTGATTCTTCGGGCTTTACCTTCTTCTGCTCGCGAACCTTTGCCAGATCTGCTTTCAGAGCTTCGTTTGACGTGTCGAGCTCGACGCTTGCGGCGTAGTCTTGCTCGGCTGCGCAGTACACAAGGCAGATAGACAAGGCTGATTTTAGGTTTGGACGCTACCACCACAACCGCGGAGAGAAGCAACGCACCCTTTTCCAAGTCGCCGAGCGACAGGAAGGCGGCACCGCGTCTTACGAGCGTTTTGACCACCCAAGCACGACGTTGAGGCGATCCTGCCGCAGGGCCGATCGAGAAGAAGGCCAGTCCATGCTCCGGACCCAACGAGGACGTGTCTTGTTGGAGCAGTTCCAGGGCTTGAGTGCAGTCTTCAACGCATTCTTTCGCGGCGTCTTGCATCAGGTAGCAAGCAGCTCGATTGGACAGACACGCGATGGAGAGAGGGTTCAGCCGCAACGAGTCCGAGTACATGTGAATGGCTTGCTCGAGGTCCTTGCCCTCTCGGAAAACGCTATCGCCGGATTGTTTGAGCTCGTGAGCCTTCTTCATCGCAACAAGCTCCACGAAATCGTCTCGGAGCTGCGGGTTTTGGCTGTCCATGGAGCACGCGACCCCGTAATCCGCCTTTGCCTGGCTGTAGTGGCCTTCCCGACAGTAAGCCGTGCCACGACGTACAAAGAGCTTGAGCTTGAGACGATAGTGCTTGAGAATGCTCGAGGTTTCATCCGAGCCACGCGTATCGGGCAGATACGATAGCGCTTTCGAGCAGTCCGAGATGCACTCCTACGACGATGGACACGTTAGTTTTGAGGTTCTTTGTATCATCCATTCGCTGAGGTTTTATACCTCAAACTCTCCCAGCTGAAGCAGACTCGCCGCTCGGTTTGAGAGGCACGTAGCGATGAGATCGCTGTTGTCATCAGATATGGCCGAAATGGCTTCAGCGTACGCGTTCGTGGCACTTCGGAAGTCCTTGGAATGGAAAAAGTCGTCGCCCTTGGCCTTCAGCCACATCGCTATGTACCAGAGTGTTAGATTTCAAAGGCAGGCTACAGACTCCCTTTGTGCATGATACTTACGGTCTGTTTCGCTGATGTCGTAATCCGACGTGCGGTTGAGGCCCTGGTGCTTCTTGAGATGCTTTCGGTTTTTCAGTAACCAGTCCTCCTCCTCCGCAGCCTTGGACTCCCGCGAAGGCGTTGGGAACACTCGAGGCGTGAAGCGGATCTCAGACTGGACACACTCCCGAGGCGGAGGTAGCGCAAGCACCTCTTCTTCCTCGGGAGCATTAACCTGATCGTCCACTTCAATCGCTTCGTCTCGAGACGCTTCGTTCTTGATCAAGGTCTCGTTTTCGTGATCTTCGTCAAACGCAGCATCCTCCGTGATGGTCTTGAGTTTGATAGCACCGGAGATGTCAAAGCTGCCGTCGTCCGTCAGTTCGATTACTTCGTCTTCTTGCGGCACGGCAAACGACACTTTCTTCTTCTTGCTCGTCTCGATGACAGGCGACGAGCTTTTCTTCACTTGTGGGTCCTTCCCATCGAGTGAGCGATCACTCGCCTTGTGGCTCTGTTCCTGCTTGCCCGTCGTGCTTTGGTCTTGTGCTTGGTTTTGAACTGGCAAATCTCGAAGCGATTCGTACAAACTCCGCTACAACAATTCCCCGTCGACAGCACAATGAGCAGCCTTTCAGATTCCTCTGTGCCTGGCTTTCAGCATCCCCTTACCTCTTCACGCTCTTTCTCTTCAGCCTTGAGGTCGGTCAGGAGCTGACGATTTGCGTCGTCCACCGCCATCTGCGCCCGTAGCGCCTCCTTCTCCTCCTGATGCCTCCGCTCCTTCCTCTTCTCGGCTAGCGCGGTCTCGCTTGCCCGCTTACGCTCCATTGACGCATCACGGCGCTCTCGTAGAGCAGCTTTCGAGTCTTGGTACTGCAGTTCCTCCCACACACGGGTCTCTCGCTTCTTCAGCGAGATCCGCAGCACATTCGTCGCCGGAATGCTCTTCACGACCGCAGACGCGTCGTCCACGGCGTCCTGCAGGTCCAGGAGCAGCACGTACGGCGCGGCATTGACTTTAACCACCAGGTCGCTCACTGTACACCGGTCACCGCAGCACCAAAGACCCGTTAATAATACGACGCTCCCCCTTTACGAATGGAGACGTCTCTCGTCGATCCTACCGTAGATGTCGATGTTTCGCAGCGCCGTGCCGGGCAGATGCAGCTCCAGCGCGACGCTGAAGGCGTCTTGCTCCCACGTGTATCGAGGCACCAGCGGCATCTTGTCCTGCGTTGCAGTCGAGCAAGATCGGATTGAGGCAGTATCTTTCTGCGTCCACTCGAAGAGTCTGCGTCGCTTCAAGAGCGTGGAAAGCGTGCGATTGTGGCAACGAATGATTACCACATTTTGGAAGGCACCCAATGGGTGCCTGCCATAACCGTTCTAAAAATATTTTTATCGCGTTGGGGAGTTGCATTAAACCCCTCATAAAACACCGTGATAAAAAACGATTTGTTTGATCTGATCAAAATTTGATCATATCAAACAAGTCATTAAACAGTTTAACGTCTGCGTTTATCG
>KV733325.1:0-19511 GCA_000500225.2 Phytophthora pinifolia
ATAATATCACTGATATGCCCATTGCCATCTGGATCTTCGTCTGTCGGTTTCGGGTCATCTCCGTGCCGACGGCCCTTGAGCACGCCCCTTTCAGCACAAGGTTGTTCACAGATTCTCGACTGACTCGCGCACCGTGGAGACGCTCCCGGGTTACAACGATGACGACGTTGTACGAAGACCACCACGTGGAGGAGATCAGCGAGGAGTACTCGCTGGCGTTCCAGTTCGCCGCCTTCCTGATCCTTCTCATGGTCGCCATCATCCTGAACAATCACGTGACGCACAAGCTGCATTGGCGTTTCCTCCCCGAGGCCGCCGCGACGATCGGCGTGGGGCTTCTGGCCAGCATCTTCTGTATGCTCATGAAGTCGAGCTCAATTGCTGTGAAGCTAATGGACTTTGACCCCAGCTTCTTCTTCGTGGGCATGCTGCCGCCGATCATCTTCAACTCAGGTTACACCATGAAGCGCCGTTACTTCTTCGAGAACATCACGCCGATCCTTGTCTATTCGATCATCGGTACGCTCATCATGAGCGTCGTCGCAGGTCTCGGTATCTACACCGTCGGCCGCATCGGATGGGTGATGCGGCTCTCCATGGCGGAGAGCCTCACGTTCGGCTCGCTGATTTCGGCGACCGACGCCGTCTCCATCCTGGCCGTCTTCCAAGAGCTCCACGTTGATCCGACACTGTTCTACCTCGTATTTGGAGAGAGCTCGCTCAATGACGCGGTGGCTATCTGCCTGTTTGAGACCTTCTCCCGCTTCATCGGCCACTCCTACGAGTTCAAGCCCATGATCTTCGCCATTTTCGAGTTCGGCTTGGTACTCACAGGATCAACAATGATTGGCGTCATTTTCGGCATGATCCCAGCGCTGCTGTTCAAGTACGGCAACCTGCGCAGCAGCTTGCTGCATGAAGTGGGCGTCTACGTTATGTTTGCCTATCTGCCCTTCGTGGTCTCGCAAGTCCTCGGCATGTCAGGCGTTGTGTCCGTCATTTTCGCTGGTGTCTCAATGAAGCACTACGCGTCGCCCAACCTGACTCCGGAAGCTCGCGACGTGTACGTCTGCAGACTGTTTGGACTCGTTGGTATCGTGCGCTTTATACTGAGGGGTTGTCTGAATGTGCAGGTGCTCTGGAGTGTTCAACACGCTTTCGCACATGGCAGAGACCTCCGTGTTCTTGAGTGCGTGCAGTGACGGAAAGAGGACCACATCGAGCACAGTCATGACTAACTAGTGTGGTGTGTCGCATTGTATTGGCAGACCTGGGGCTCTCCGCGTTCGGGCTGACGGAATCCTACCGGTTCTGGCTCATTTTCTGGATGGCGTCCTTCTGCTTGTTCTCGCGATGCTGCGCCGTGTACCCGCTTTCGTACGTCTTGAACCTGCGCAAAAATGCCGCCAAGATCACAATGAACCAGCAGCACGTGATCTGGTACGGCGGTATGCGCGGTGCAGTGGCCTTTGCGCTGTCCAAGTCGTTCCCGGGCGAGAAGCGCCCCGAGATTGTGGCCACCACCCTCATCGTCGTGCTTCTCTCGATCCTCGTCATGGGTGGCGGCACGGTGGCTGTTCTCGACAAGTGTGGCATCCCACGATTGACGGTTTGCGTTGTGTATTGAAAAGTTGGAAACGATAGTATGTCTAACCTCCTCGCTCGTCTTAAACCTGCAGGCTGAAGAGGAGGCGGCGCTTGACAAGACGGTCAAGCCGCATCGCCACATGCGCGCCCTTCAGTTCGACAACAAGTACCTCATCCCGCTGCTCACGGACCTGTGCCAGTACGGCGACAACAGCAGCCCACGCAAGGGGGGTTTTGGCCCCGAGGGCAGCGCGAGCAACGTGGACACCGCCGATGAGCAAGAGGCCGAGGATGACGAGGTCGTCGACGTCATCCGGCGCGAGGTCAATGTGCACTAAAGTACTAGGCCAGGTTCGTCTGCTTCGTCCAGCAGAAGACAACAACTTCAATCCAATGCATTTTTCTCACTTAACGACCAACAACCAACAGCATCAAAGCTTTGCTTTCTCGCGTGAAACTTTTGCAGGAAGGAGCAGCTTTCTTCATCGAAATGGCACGCAGCACATCCTGCAGCAAGATCGCTACTTGACCGATCCTCGGTGATCGCCAAAAAGTATCAGCAACAGTCTTTGGACAGCGCGTTTGAGGTCTTGCGGGTTGGCCCCGTCGCGAACGGTGGACGCGGTGGATATTTTGCCACCAAGCGCCCAGGATCGGCAGTTCTGAGCATGTGTCCTTCGTAAAACTATTGTGGCCTCCCGGCGGCGAGCTGCCGCAGCAACAGCACACATCTCTTTTCGCGATCAAAGGCAACACCAATGGCGACCGGTCTATGTGAAAATGTGCCGGGGCGCTTCCGTCCAGTTTTACATGAACTTTGGGTTTTCGCGGCCACCGTGAATCCTACAAACTACGAAGTATCATCTCTTTCAGCGCAGTAAATGCCAACATCGGTCAGCTATGCAGCCGTCGCCGCCTCGCTGATGGCCATTATTTGCCTGCGATGTGACTTTCCTCGCCTGTCTGTCGTGGTCTGCGATAGGTTAAAAAGCTGTCAGGGCTAGGTGTCGTCGCCTCGGCTCTCTTTCACTCGCACAGATGGCTTTTGGCCGAGTGCCAATTAGCCTTGGAAGCGAGTGTCAAGCATCACAGAGCGGGCTAGCCAGGTTAGACACTCACGGTACTTGTGTCCAATGGAGTCCGTGGTGGAGGAGGCCTTCGAGGTGCAGGTGATGATGCCCTTCCATGGCTGGACGCTCGAGCGCTTCTGCGACCGCAGTGGCAACACGTACCATGCGCTCACACACGCAGCGCTGCGCGTGACAGGGCGCGACGACCGCCTGAATGGCGTGGAGGAATCTCCGGAGCTCGAAGTGGGCGTCTTACGCTCTCCCGACTGGATGTGGAGCCATGACTGGATGCCTGACGGAGAGTACACTCAGTGTGACGAGGAAGGCTGGACCTACGGCTCGTCCATCGATCGCATCAACTGCCGGTTGGCCAAAGGCACCAGCAAAGTCACACGAGGGTACTACCACTTCCTACGGAGACGGAGGTGGATCCGCACGCGGGTGCGGACGCCGTTGTCGGCTACAGCAGCCGCTCTAGAAGAGGAGAGACGTGTTGGTACAGCGTCTCCAAGTTTCAGTGACGGGAGACAGTCGAGAGCTTCGGAGAGCCAAGGGGCCAAGAGGTACTACCGAGTGTATCGAGACGCACTGAAAGCGTACTTCCAGGTAGGATCGACCAAGCATCCGGCCAACTTTGTGCGCGTGGACTTCACCGACGATGATATCCAGAAGGAGGGGTGGCTTGGCGTACGTGGCTCGCTGTCCAGGAGCTGGAAGCTGCGCTACTTTCTGTTGAGGTGGGATTCGAGCAGCTTGGTCTGTTTGAGGGACCGAGCCTCCATGGTGCAGGTGAGCGAGGAGCTCATTGACCGACACACGACGCTGCTGGTGGAGGAGTCGGCCAAGCCCCGACAGTTCCAGTTTTCGGTGTGTAATGGCGAGCGCACGCTGCGGTTGAACGCGGTGGATGGGACGTCCAGGGCGTCGTGGATCTCGGCGCTGAGTGAGATGATTGTACGAAGTCGCGCGTCGTTCTTCGCCGCGGACGAGTCGGAGAGTAGCACAAGAAGTCGCAGCTTTCGGAGAATGCGCTCGTCCACGGACGAGGATGGCTCGATCGTCAGCGCGTCGATGGTCCACGAAATGGGCGGGGAAGGCGATAGCAGCAAGCAGAAGCACAGCCGCGCGGCATGGCGACCGTACAAGTTCATTGCGTCCACGATGCAGTCCAAGCGCAAGACGGACGAAAGCTGTCGACGAGACTACGTCAAGCAGTTTACGGAAAGCCTCAACGCGAAAATCGACATGGCGACGGCGTTTGTGTCGGAGAATATCGACATCTTGGAAGAAAATCTGTGCATGGCGCAGGAGTTCTTGCCGTCGACCGTGCCTTCGGTACCCAAGCAAGAGATCCAGAGGCTTCGGACAGAGGGAGAAACATCCCTTCAGGCATTTCGCATCGATGCAATGGCGACGCTCGAGGCGGACCGCACCAACGTCCTCGCGTGCAACATGTTGCTGAAAGCGCTGTTCCTGCTGGTTTGCCGCCTGCGGGAGAATGTGAATTCGCTGGCACCGTCCCAGGAGCATGCAACGATCAAAAAGATTGTTTCCGAGTCGCCGATGAAGCGACGGATTCCCTTGGATTGGTTCACGGAAGGCGCGCCAGTGGAGAAAGAGCAGCAACAGCCTAGTCTCAGTGAAGAAACCGCTCTGTCGTCGAGTACGTCGAACTCGACGGCGGGGAAACTCGAACTGTCGTACACGTCGGGGTCTTCTCTGGAGATGAAGCGGCCGAATTCCCTCATCATTGCAAGGCACGACAAACGCAGCATGTCGGTCCCGGAAACAAACCGATCCCCTGTTGGACTGCACGCTTCAGACGCCATCAAGGTGAAGCCGTACACGGAAGTGCCAGCTCCACTGCGGGAGGGCCATTTTGGCCTCCCCGACGGCATCAACGGCTACGTCGTCAAAGTGCATGACAAGGACATTGGCTCGCTGATCGGCTACACACTGTGCTCGACGGCGTATATTGATCAGCTGGAGGCTCATTTCGACAAGAAAGTGAACATCGCCGACGAGCTGCACGCGTCCAAAAGCATGGGCATCAGCGAAGTGTCGGCGCCATCTCCTCCAAAAAAGGAGGAGGTTCCCGAGACTTCTTCAGCATCGACACCGGAATTCTCGCCAAGCTCGAACGCGAGTACTGCCCGCAGCTCGGTGACGGTGGCCGACAAGAAGCAGGTGATTTATTTAAGCAAGTTGCGCTCGGCCGACTTGCAGCACACGTCCATGAAGTTTTCGTACGCGGTCGGGGCCACGAGCCACGAGTTCCGCTGCGTGGCGTTTTTCGCGGCTCAGTTCCATGCGCTGCGTGCGCTGACCTTTCCTGGAAACGTCGAGTTTCTCAACTCGATCATTGAGAGCAAACGCTGGGAAACCACTGGCGGCAAGTCGGGGGCATTCTTCTCGATGGTACGTCTATTGCTGCAGTTGTAGTTTGTGGTTTTGCGCACTTTCCTCACTCTTTCTTTTGCTTTTTTTATTTGCAGACGCACGACAAGCGGTACGTGCTGAAAGGCATTTCGGTGACGGAGTTCAACATGTTCGTCCACATGGCTCCGAAGTACTTCAAGTTCATTTCCCGAGTGGTGGAGATTCCCACCCCCACAGTCATCACCAAGATCGTGGGGTTATTCAAGCTCAGCCACAGTCGGCGGTTGCTCAAGCACACGGAGTACGTGGTGGTCATGGAGAACTTTTCGTACGGTTTCCCGCCGGGTCAAATGTATGACCTCAAGGGCATTCTCCGACGCCGATACAACACGTCAAGCAGCGGGGAAGAAGACCATGTCAAGTCGTTCAACAGCGTTTCCAACGTGCAGGTATCCATGAACTTGCCAGTGCTTCTGGATGGCAACTTCTCCGAGCGTATCCCCGTGCCGGTGTCACAGCCGGATCTGGATATCATCGAAGCAGCCATTCAGAACGATACGGGGTTTCTGTATCGAGCAGGTGTCATCGACTACTCGCTGGTGAGTGTGGCTGCTCTATTGTACTGTTGGTTTCCTTGCGTTTTTGCTGACGAGCTGTGGCTTTACTGGCGTAGTTACTTCGGTTTGATGAGGAAAAGCGCCAAGTGATCGTGGGACTCATCGACTATCTGCACCAGTTTGACTTTCTCAAGAAGATGGAGTCGACGTCGAAGGCGAGCTTGACGTTCCGCAACCCGACGGTGATCAGCCCCATTTCGTACCGTCGGCGGTTCATGAACGCCATGAACCGGTACTTCGTCGGCATCGAGAAGGAGCTGGAGATCCGCATGCGCAAGCGTTGTGGGTTTAAGCACAAGCCAGGCCTGCTACCGGCAGCAACTTCACCGGCGGTAGCTACGACGCCGAGTGCGGCGGCCATTGTTACCCCTTCGACGAAGAGAAGAACGGACGAGAAGAGGCATGCGGATGTGGCTGCACGACTGGCCAAGAACTTGTCCCTCACCAGCGAGTCGTCTCTGCTGTCGGAGCTCGCGCCAACCGAGTCGGAGTATCGTCTGCCGAAGATGGAGAGCGACTGGACGAGCACCAAGCCGCGAGGACACTCCATGTCCCACGTGACGGATCACGACGTTTGCTGCGACCGCCTCACCCTCAGCGAAGGGGAGCGCAACAGCTCTCCCTGCAGCTCTTCGAACGAGTCCGTCAAGAGCTACCCCGCCACTCCACACAAGAGCGCGATTCAGGAGGAGCACGGCTCATGACAACACGGCGCCCTGGATGGGCGGATGTTGGCTTGGAAGTATTTGGACACGAGCGGTCGTCTCTCTGGCGGTCTGCGGCCGATTTTGTTCGGGAGCGAGCTGCTCCGTTGTGCAGTAGTAGTAGAGAAAAGCAGGAAGGAGCTCGAGAGGCGGAGGTGTTATGAACGGCGAGGAGCTGGTAACTATAATCGGTCTTTCACGAAATAGCGATCCGATGCGATGGTCCCCACCGAGTGCAGCAAGAGCACGAGCGTATGCCCACGTGATGTCGGTCTTGGTCTTGTCGAAGGTCTCGGCCAGGTCGGAGGCGGTCATGGACACGGTGAAGAAGTCGAAGGGAAGACCCACAAAGAACTGCAGCCATTGAGCTACGCCAGCAGCTTGAACGGATTCTCCACCTTGTCGTGAGCCGCGTCTTGCAGTAGTCCCCGAGCGAGCGCTCCTCGTCGTTGTTGACGGCGGAGTCCGATCCCTTGGGGGTCAGCGCCACGCGGAAGTGGGTCTCCGATGGCATAACTTGCGTGTTGGGGTTTGGAAACTTGGGCTCACTTGCCCAGCTCACCTACCTTGGGCTAGCATGTCCACGATAGTTCAGGAAGCTAGCTGCAAATGCTGGGTTATGTGACTTGATCTGCTGTTGATCAGAAAGCTCATTCCAAAAGATGACACTGGCAACGCGGAGGCCTGAGCGTGAGCATCAAGAGCTCGGAAGCTGGTTTGGGCCGTCACAATAATTCAGCAGTGCTGAAAGGTGAAAGTGGCAACTGCAACTTCAAGCCGGAATCCGGTCAAGCATTGCGTGCTTCAGAAGCTGGAGCTGAGCTTGCTAGCAAATGTGAGCCAGGTCGCTGCGGGGCCCGCAGCGTGGACACATCCGCGAACTGACTGCTTTGAATCATAAGGTAGCGAGCGAGGCAGCACCCCGCGATTGCTGGAATCGCTGCTGCAAAGCTTGCCACGCGAATTCTGCTCACTGGGATGCTTTTAACGCGTGCTGCTCACTCGCTGATGACCAGCGAAGAGGCTGTCGAGAGCTGTGGCACGGTCGTTGAACCTGCTCACAAGTCAGCGCCCACGAGTCGTGGTCACCCATCCAACTTCCTCCGTCGAACTTCGACTCCAAGTGCTTGTACTGTACAAGTTGTAGTGTCCAACTTGAGACGCAAGATCAGGTCGACGAGCGATTAAAAAAAATGGCGGAAGCAATCGGCGACTTGCTCGCCTGTCCGAGGCGCTTTACTCGCTGCACGAGCAATCGCCAGAGACTGATCACTGGTGTTGGCTGCGGCACGCGAAGAACGAAAGGCGCTCGATTGGTGGTTGAATTTGGCTCGACCCGTTTGACCTTGCGTGTCGGATCTCATCTTGCTGCATGTAGTTGGGCGGCACCTTACTGTACGCCAGTCAGCACGTGAAACCCAGTCAGCAGAATGGGATGCGCAGCAAACCGGGAAACGTGATTCGGACACCCTCCTATTCCATTGAGCTCCCGCTGAGGTAGCTCGATCCAACTTCGCACTAATGAGCCATTTGGACTCAACACGACAGTTAGTGCTGCATTCCACCAGTCAACCGTTCAAACGGAAAATATGATCACTCTGACGTTATCGAGAGCAGGAGCTCCTTCCAGCCGCCTCTTCCGAGAAACTATTTGCCAATGCGGGACTGGTAGCATCTGCCAATCTAATGTGTGTTCGCGAGGTGCTGCATCCACGGGACTCAAGGCAAGGAGAGCAGTTAACCACATATTTTAAATCGTAGGAAGTGCACCGCACCGGCTCACCCACCGTTAAACGTTGACACCGCCGCATCTTCAATGTGACTCTGTCCTGTCCATCGCCAATATGTGAGCCGGACCGCCCTCCAACCAGGGCGCCAGCAGGAACGTCCTCAAGCGCCATCCTTCTAGCGTTGGCATAGCTTAATTTGCCCCGCAGAGTCACTAAGTCGCTCATTCCCTCATTTGCGCTCGAGCGCACACCGCACAGCTCTACCCTCGCTGCCTCGCCTTTGTCGTCACCACCTCAGCACACAAGCCATGCCACCGGAGACCGACTTCCACGTGGCGTTGACCCCCAAGGGATCGGACTCCACAATCAACAACGACGAGGAGCGCTCGCTCGGGGACTACTGCAAGACGCGGTTCACGACGCTCAAGCCGCCCATGACCAAAGTGGAGAACCCGTTCAAGCTGCTGGCGCAGCTCAATCGCATGCAGTGGCTGCAGTTCCTCGTGGCCTTCGTGGCCTGGTCCTGGGACGCCTTCGACTTCTTCACCGTGTCCATGACCGTCTCCGACCTGGCCGAGACCTTCGACAAGACCAAGACCGACATCACGTGGGGCATCACGCTCGTGCTCATGCTGCGCTCGGTTGGCGCAATTATATTCGGTATTGCATCGGATCGCTGGGGCAGGAAGTGGCCTTTCGTTCTCAACAACGTGCTATTTATCATCCTGGAGCTCGCCACTGGCTTCTGCCAGACATATACGCAGTTCCTGTGGGTCCGAGCCCTGTTTGGTATTGCGATGGGCGGTTTGTACGGCAACGTCGCCGCTACGGCGCTCGAAGACTGTCCTCCGGCAGCGCGCGGTATCGTCTCCGGCATGATGCAGCAGGGCTACGCGTTCGGATACCTACTCGCCGTCGTGTTCGCGCGCGCGCTCGTCAACACCACGAGCCATGGCTGGCGCCCGCTCTTCTGGTTCGGCGCCTGCCCGCCGATCCTCTTCATCATTTTCCGCCTCTATCTACCTGAGACCAAGGTCTTCCAGGAGCGCCAGCGTGTGCGCGAGGCCAGCCACAACATCACCGGGACGTTCGTGGCGGAAGGCAAAATCGCCTTCAAGCGCCACTGGGTGCTGCTGTGCTACATGGTGCTGCTCATGGCTGGCTTCAATTTCATGGTACGTTACTATTACGTACTGTATCTTATTGCTCACCCATCCGTTTCGTTATCAAGTTGTCAACTCGTACTAACTTGACCCCTTTCTTCTTACAGTCTCACGGCTCGCAGGACTTGTACCCGACCATGCTCACCAACCAGCTCGAGTTCAATGCCGACCAGGTCACCGTGACGCAGGTCGTTGCCAACCTGGGCGCCATTGTTGGCGGCACCGCCGTTGGCTACTACTCGCAGGTCTTCGGTCGCCGCCTGTCGATCATGGTCATGGCGGTCGTCGGTGCTGCTCTGCTCTACCCGTACTGCTACGTTCAAGACGAAACCGTCATGATCGCCGCCTTCTTCGAGCAGTTCTGCGTGCAGGGTGCCTGGGGCGTCATCCCGATCCACCTCATGGAGCTGTCGCCTCCGTCGTACAGCGTCATCGTTGTCGGAACAGCTTATCAACTCGGTAACCTCGTGTCGTCCGCGTCCTCGACCATCGAGGCTTCTCTCGGCGAGCACTTTCCGCTGCCGGACGGCAAGAACGGCGTCAGCCGCTACGAGTACGGCAAGGTCATTTGCATCTTCCTTGGCGTTGTGTACGTCTACGTGTTCCTGCTGACGCTTATCGGGCCTGAGGCTCGCGGCAAGGAGTTCGACGTCAAGCACGACCACGATCTGGAGGAGGCTGCGCACGTCAACGCAGAGGACCTCGAGAAGATCCTGCACGGAGACGACGTGAGTCCCGTCGGAAACAAGTCCATGAAAGTTTAAACTCCTTGCCAACGATGACTGTAGAAATGCTTCGGAGTGCTGTAGTAACATGAAAAGCTTTACATTCAACGCCGCCTTCCCCAATGCGTTCCAACAAGAGACCAACCGACTGTGCGCAAAGGTGCTTGAGAATTAAATATGCGCGAGTTACAAAAATGCCTTCCTCTTGGTGCGTGCTTCTGACCTCCACGCAGAGATACAGACGACTTGGCAGAGCTGCGTAAGATGTGCTGCCTTCATATGCACACGGCAGGTCGGTGGGGTTTCTTGGACGGCGCCACGACATCATCACTACAGCATGGGACGCTAGGCGAGTGGGCGACTGAGACTGGATTTACGACGACAGGATCTTGGTCAGGCGGTAGAAGACGTACTTGTCCTGGAAGGTCGAGACTGTCGCCGCGATGGGCTCGATGAGGCCCTCGTCCAGGAGCGCCTGCCCGATGAGCACGGCGTCGATCAGGGTGGTGGCGATGCGCATCTCACGGATGACGTTCACGGCCTCGGCGCCTAGGAAGCAGCCCACGAAGCCCTTGTAGAACAGCAGCTTGTTCTTGCGCTCAAACACCTTGTGCAGCACCTTGGCCAACACGTGCAACGCCTCCTCCGTCACGAGCGCGTGTACTTCATCCGTCGCTGGAGCAAAGTCGTACTCCACGAGCTCCGTCGACTCATTTGAAAGCACCGACTCGCGGTAGTTGTTGGCGTTGATAGACGTGCGTCTTCTTGTGGCGGTGTCCGAGGCGAACGACTCGGACGGGTCGTCATATTCCAACGCCTTGGTAAACCTGTAGAAGTTGTCCTTGGAGTTGTGCAGCTGGTCGTCCATGCGGGACACGTGCTCGATAAACCCAAGCCGCATCAGGACGTTGCCGTATCGGGAAGCGGTCTGGTGGTCGTCGGCAAAGCCGCTGACCAGCATCTCCCGAACAGCGTCACCGCCCGTAAAGGCCTCCTTGTAAAAGTTGAATTTCGAGTGCCGCGTCTTGACCTCCAGAGTAGAGTTGAGGAAGCGGCACAGCGACTGGAAGAATTCCTTCGGTAGCCCCTCGTGGAAAGAGATACTGATGCTCT
Source organism: Phytophthora pinifolia (assembly GCA_000500225.2). NCBI lineage: Eukaryota > Oomycota > Peronosporomycetes > Peronosporales > Peronosporaceae > Phytophthora > Phytophthora pinifolia. The sequence continues at coordinate 11,089 of KV733325.1, forward strand.
TGAGACGGTCCAGTCGTGCCTCTTTCAGCGGGGCCAAGTCTCCCGTGGAGATGGAGCTGGCGATGGAACTGGTGGTCGGATCGTCGTCGAACGTGTCCCCTTCCTCAGCCAACTCGAGCTCAAGCTCACGTTGCTCGTCCGGGTCGGTGCTTTTAGTGCGCAGCAAGTGTCTGCTGTCGTCCTCTCTGTCCCCGTCGACGTCGTGCTCGGCTTCCTCCTCGGCCGAGGACGACGAGTTGGTCGTGGAGTTGGTGGACCTGTCCGTAGCCAGTGGGTCATCCGAAAGCGACGAGGCCTCGGTGCTACCGTAACTGGAGGATGGTGTGATCCTGGCCGGGTGTTCCCCGAGCTCAGCGATGCTGGAACTCACGCGCGAGGGGCGTGACTGACGCTGCGTCTGCTTCTCGAACTGCTTGAAGTCCACGACATCCTCCATGGACTCGCGGATGCTCACGATTTTGTTTAGAGCCTGCGTGGTGCGCGCCAGCAACGCGCGGATCTCGTCCTGCGACGTGCGGCGACTGCGGATCATGTTCGGGAAGCTATCGGCGCGCTCGAATTGCGACGGACCGGGGGCCAGCGGCAGTCGCGCCATGGATGACGCAGGGGGCTTGATGGGCTCGAGCTTGGGACCTGTAACAGTGGCGTCCGGTGGAAGCGGCGACGGCTTGGGCGCCGCGAAGTGCTGCTCCTGAGGCTGCTGGTCGCCGCGGAAAGAGGCGCGGGAGAACTTGCGCATGTGGACGACGGACACGGCTGGGCTCTGCTCCAGCACTGCCGATCAGAGAGCGCTTGGTTTTAGAGAGCACTGGCTTTCTGCGAGGAGCCAGACGAACCTGTGGGAATGGATATTGTTGTATGAAGTTGTACTTAGAGAGGCCAGAAGTGAACTCCACTGTGGTGGCTGAAAATGTATAGTGGAGCCAAGTGCTGCATAGTCGCTCTGCAAAAGACCAGAGGGCACGCAGGCGAAGCTTGCCCCGGACGATGGGCGATAAACGCTGCGGGTCGGACGGAGATATCGGATAGATTGATGATCCTTCCGCCCACCACGCCAGTTGCTGCAATTCGAAGACGGCGGCGGCACCGCATTCCTCCTGCGATATGCCGAATTACCAATCGTGTCGACAGGATTGCTCGATGCGCGCGATGGTGTTGTCTGCGCTTTCACTTCGCCGGCTGTATAAGCAGGAAATCCAGTGGTTGCTTTGTCGTTGATGTCGCTCAGCGACAGGAGTGTTGAGGCGACACAACAACAGCATGCACGCCTGAAGGAAACATCCCCTGCTGGCTCTGTGGAAAATGAGAGGACTCGCGCAGGTGCCGCCGACGAGCTGGTTGCTGGCTGAAGTTGATCGACCGACTACCGAAATACATGTGCGATTGGTTCCGTATTAAAACGTACCCTTTCGAAGATCGGCAAGTTGCCGGGCAACTGCACTGCTCGCTCGCTCCAGCCAGCGTTGTTGCCTCAAGCAGCCCCACACACCACATATCATTCACCGCTTTTTGTTTTGATCACTGCGATTCCTCCTTTCACCCTGCTCGCTATAATCAGATTGAAGTTGCCGTCAACGACCATCACTCCTTGTCTGCGACAGGGTTCCTTCTTCACTTGCCTTCCGCGCAGGTAGATCCTCATGGTCATGCACACGGGCGTCTCCATTCTCCCCTCCTCCTCTAGCCTACACATCGGCGCCGCCATGTTCGACATCACTGGCCCCGCGGCCGAGGCCGGCATGTTCGGCTACGCTAAGGCGGGGCAGCTCACGTCCGGCATCCACATGCGGCTTCGTGCGCGCGCCTTCGCCTTCCACGACACAGACACACAGACCCACTGCGCACTGGTCTGTGCCGAGCTGGGTATGGTGTCCGAGTGGCTCACGCAGGCCGTGGTGGCGCGTCTCGAGACGCACCCGGAGCTTCCGAAAGGCGTCTACAGCCAAGAAAACGTGCTACTCAGCGCCACACACACGCACTGCGCTCCTGGGGGGCTTTCCCACTACTTTATCTACAGTGTCCACCCGCCACTGCATGGCGCAGACCGACAGAACTTCGAGTGCGTCGTCTCGGGCATCGTGGAGGCCGTGGTGCGTGCACACCGCACCCTGCAGCCCGCGGCCATCCGCGTGGCTTCGGGGCTCTGTCTTGGCGCCTCGGTGAACCGCTCGGCGGACGCGTATTTGGCCAACCCTCCGCAGGAGCGCGCGCGGTTCGAGCACGACACGGACAATACCATGACACTCTGGAGGTTCGACGGGCTGGATGGATATCCGATTGGCATGATCAACTGGTTCGCCGTGCACCCGACGAGCATGGGCAGCTGGTACACGCTCATCACGGGCGACAACAAGGGCTACGCGGCCTACGAGTTCGAGCGGGAGCAGGGCACCAAGCACCTCATGGACAGACCCAGGGCTTTCGTGGCCGCCTTCGCGCAGAGTAACGAAGGGGACGTGAGTCCCAACGTGGGCGGGCCTAGACAGCCGTGCACGCAACATCAAGACTTTGAGCACATGGTGGAGGTAGCAAATGCGCAGCTGGAGACTGCGAGACGGCTCTACGCGGACGCGTTGGCCTCCCCCGCGATCTCAGGAGGCGTCAAGGTCGCGCATCAGTACGTGGACTATTGTTGCATCCAGCTGGAGAAGCGGTGGCAACTGCATGCCGAGTGCCCGACATCGACGTCGTCTGGATGCATTGGCGTGTCGATGGTTAGCGGCACGGAATTCGACGGACGAGGCTTGCCCGTGGTGCCTGAAGGCATTCGCTGGGGCACGTATCCCAAGGTGACGACGCTGCCGGAGCTCCAGAAGCTGCAGAAGGAGAAGCCTATCATTTTCCCCACGGCACGCTATGGAATGTCCCCCAAAGTGCTCCCCCTTCAAGTGCTTTGCTTTGCCGACTGTCTGCATATTGCAGCGGTTCCTTTCGAGACGACCACGATGGCCGGAAGACGTCTTCGAGCGTCACTGTACACGTCACTCAAGGAACTTCTGCCGGGAGTTGAAGGTATTCACGAGCCCGTTATCGCTGGGTTGAGCAACGCGTACTGCGGCTACATGACCACGCGTGAGGAGTACGCTGTGCAGCGCTACGAAGGTGCCTCGACGCACTTTGGGCCCAACCAGCTCGTGGCCACGTGCCAACAATTCGAAATCCTGGCGAAGGTCCTGCACGGCAAGTCGTTGAGCAGGAAGGACACTTGTGGCCTGCCTCCTCCAAGCATCAAGGGAATGGGGGTGCTGGACTACAATATTCCTGTCATCCACGACGGTGTCGCTTCCAACGCGGCGTTTGGGAGCGTCGTTGTTGGCTCTGATGCCTTGGAGGAATACGAGTGGGGGGCTACCGTCCAAATCCGCTTCCACGCGGCACATCCGAAAAATAACCTGCGAACGCAAGGCACATTTCTGGAAGTTCAGCAATGGGTGCCGGATAGCAGTCGCAGGGAAGGGGGCGTGTGGGTAATTCACGCCGACGATGGCGATACCCACACAACGTTTCGCTGGGAGCGTCAGGGCACCTTTCGGTCTGTGGCTACCATCGAGTGGCAAATTCCACAAGGTACGCCGCGAGGAAGCTATCGCATCAAAGTCAACGGTGACTTCAAGCACTTTATCTGGAGAACTGTCACCCCGTACTCGGGTGTTTCATCGACATTCCAGGTTGTCGGTGTCGATGTTTAGGTTGTTACGCGTCTCGCTATGTGTGTGTGAGTAGAATGCGGAACTTTCTGAGAGGAAAGCTAACTAGAATTCAGGAACGTGAAGGCAGGAACGTGAAGGCGCGAGGAAGATTGGGGAAGCCCTAGAAATAGGCAGCTTTCATGAGAACGACCATGGCAGCTTGCACAAATAGCATCCAACTCGACCCGAAACGCCTGCGCGGGAAGCCCTCGCTCCCAACACCTTCAACCGTTTGGTGCTGGCGCAAGGAAAGTTGTTGTGGGGACTTTGACCAAGGTCGTGGGTGACAATGGAGGAGCCTCCAGCCGGTGACGACGACGGACAACAGCAAGGTGATGTCGAGCGCATCGGGACTGGAAATGAAGACGAAAAGGCTGCTGCAAGCTCGCCGGAGACCGAGAACGACGGGTTCGATGCGGATGTATTCGCTTCGATGATGCAGCAGGAACTCATCGCGTACAACGTGTCGTGGGATCCGTTGATGAAGGTCCTGCAAGCTTTGGGCGCGTCGATGGCCAAGCAGCAGCGAACTCAGGAAAGCAGCAATGCCGCGGTGAAGAAGATGGAAGATCAGGTTGCCGCACTTCATGACGAGTTAGCTCGAGCAGAGGAGGACAAGAAGCAAGCTGCTGCAGCGATGGAGGCGATGCAGAATCAAGTGGGGGACATGCAGAACCAACTGGAGGAAATCCAAGGACTGGCACCGCTAGAGGACCAAGAAGAGCAACAGGAAAGCAATGCGACCGATGAGGTTAAGGCACCAACGGGAGGGGGGAATGGAGAAAGCGATGCATCATCAGCCGCGAAGCAGTCTCCTCGATCTCCACGCGCCAGTAGCGCTGGCAGACAAGCGTTTGCTACCGCGAAGGACCTAGCGGACCTCAAGAAAGAATTGAGCAAGGAGATGAAGAGGGCCTTGTCCCATGCATTTGGCCACAATGTCATTGATGAGACGGACGAAGGCGACGAGAACTCAGAGGAACGAAGCGGTGTGGAAGGTGCAAGCGACCCAAGTGCTAGTGGGAATCTGGCTGATGGGTCCCCGAGAAGCGCTGGCTTTCAGCTCCCAGGGGTACCTTTTGCATCTGCTTCCGAGTTACACCAAGGGATTGAAAAGATGCAGGGGTTGCAAGACGCTCTGAATGCTAGGCTGGCTGAGCATGACCAACTCCTGGACGCGTTGAGTGGCCGCGTTGGTAAGCTCGATGATATCTCGTCCCAGTTGCCGGGGCTTGGAAACGGAAACGGTTCATCGACGATACCAGCGCACAGCTCATCGGTCGACGGAGAGAATGGCCTTGAAGGTAATGGAGCAGAATCCGCCACACAGAACGGAAAGAATGCAACCCACGTCGACTTCGCAGAGATGACGAGCGATATTATGAAGGAATTGAAGGAGTTGAAGACAGTGCAGGACGACCACGACCAGAAACTTCGCGAGCATGACGAGACGGTGGACAAGCACACGGCCGATATCAGGGCTTTGACGGATTCGCTTGACGACCTTAGTGTACAGCAGCAAACGGTTGCTTCGATGTACTCTACTGGTGGAAGCGGAGGCGGTGGTGCAGACGAAGGAAGTGGAAAAGAGATGACGATATCCACAGATGACTCGGGCAAACCCACTAAGGCGGAGAAGCAAGGTGGAAGAACCGTCGACACCATCTCCCAGCCTCAACTTGATCTGTCGCTGGTGTTCACAAAGCTTGCCGACCTCCGTCGCTCGACGGATGCCTCCCTGAACTCGCTGCAGCAAAGCATCAAGGGGGTTTCCGGGACGACTCAAAGCCAGCAGGAGCAATTGGATGCATTGCGGAACAGCGTGGTGTTCAATGAGCATCTACAGGCTCACTTGGTGGAGTCACGGCTGGCCATGCAGAAGGAGCTGCTGGCTCGAAACCAAACGTTCCAGGACCGCACCAAGCCTCAGTTGGTCGAATGGCGCAAGGCTCTCGAATTGACGGAAGACAAACTGTTGCAAGGCAACAGTGACGACGAAACACTCCATGCTCTGCAGCAGATGCAGCGAGGCTACCACCGGACTTTGCTGTCGATTGCTCCGCTAGTGAACTCGCCGCTGACTATTGCGGAGACGTTGCAGACGCTCTCGGACGAAGTCAAGCAGCTTCAGAATGCAGTACGACTGGGGGTTGTTCCGCTGCGAATCGCAGACTACAATAACGGGGAAATCGGCGAAGGTGGTTCGAGCAAGGACGACCGCGAAGACGAATATGCACGCAAACTGAGGTATTTGGACGAAGAGATTGACGCTACACTGCAGGTTAATATCACGACCGAGAAGAAGAATGACCCGTTGATCAAGGGGCTGGACGCCATGCGAGAAAAGGTTTGGCTATGGTTCTTTATATGAAGTGCTGGGGCAGAGTGTTAACGTTGTGCCCTCGCTTGTTCAGATTGAACTGCTGTGGTCAATGTGGCACCGAAACTATAATGCTGATCATGCTCAACTGGGAGAAACCGGAGATGCCACCGAGAGTCCAAGCGCCACTGGGAACAGCAGCGTTGAACCTTATGCTGCAGGGCAGGAAGGTCGCCGCAGTTTCCAGCAGCGCAATCCCGATGGATTACGAGAAATGGAGCTGCGTCTCAGCGGCGCAGTACGCCGTCTCGCGATGGTTGAAGAAGACATCGAGCGATTGAACTCTCTGACTGCGGAGCTTAATGCTTCTGATGCGTACAAATCTCACGGCGGTGGGGCCTCAGATACTGGCAGTACGTCGGTTAGTCGGCGGGCTCCTTCTACCCACAACTTGAGGACAGAGCTTGTCATGGAAGAAATGGAGAAGCTGCGCAAGGAAATGTACGCCGAGATCTCCAAACTGAGCTCCCCAATTGGCGAAGGAGGCGCCAGTACCAATGGAGCGAGCAGCAGTAGCAATAACAGCACCTCCAGCCTCGTACCCGTGGATCGGCGAAGTATGGTGGAAGCGGCCGCTAGACAGGGCGACGTGCTCACGGATTTGTACTCGCAGATGACGGGGCGCGAGCTTGACACGAGACTTTACAATTCACCTGAAGGCCAGAAGCAGTTTTTCGACAACTTCATCAAGGAAGTCACCAAGAAGGTTTCGAGCGTTCTCAACGCCGACAAGGGCCCCCAGCGTGGACCTGGCGTCGGTGGCGCTGCCAATGCTAATGTCAACTACCGGTTGCTTCTCGACAACTTTGCGCAAAAGGTCGACGATCGGCTCGAAGATGCTCGCGAGTTGACGACGGAGGAACTAGCGCGACTACGAAGGGAGCTCATGGAGCAGCTCAAGATTCGCTTCGAGGTGGCGCTGCGTGACATTCGCGGGGAGCTCATGCTGCTGCAACCGACTGATGGTGACTCGACAGCTATGGGCACGAAGCCCGTCATGTGCGTGGCATGCAGCCGACCTGTGCCCGTGTCAACTGTCATTCGAGAGGCTGGCTCACTCCCTGCCGAGAACGCACCACCCGAACAAGTAAATCCGACCATGCCAGCTGAATACGTAAGTCCTCCATCGCCCAGGTCGTGGCTGCGTTAGCTGCTATCTTCTGTGATGCTGACACTATTACGCATTCTTCATTTCAAAGCAGGACTACGATCGCGCTGACGACGAGTTCGTGTTCCGCGCAGGCTTCAAAATGCCTGCGAACGACAGGTACACCCGATGAGCTGCTAGGAATGCTGCTTGTTTCTGAGAACTGAGAATTGCTCGTAGGAAAATCTTGACGCTGCCGTTCCTGACCACCGCCATGCGCAACAAGATGGTGCTGAACAAACCTGACGGGAAGAGGAAACGACCGCCACGCCAGAACCACCTCAGTCGGGTGGATAATGTCCTTCGTGAGGTAAGACATCACAGAGCCAAATGATCAGATGAAAGCTCGTTGATACTAACGGTGTTTTACCTGGCAACACAGGCCATGGAACTCGACCGTACTTCCCGAGGCCGCGGCTTCGATGCATCCTGAGGCATTCCTCGCAGTAGCGAAAAAGAAATACACATCATTGATACACTCCTGTTAGATCCAGCATCCAATGCTACTTCATGATGCATCTAGCGCCATAATGGCGTGGTTCCGAGCCCGTCAGACCCAGTACTTCAAAGGAAGCAGCTGGCCAATATACACATTGGCCTGATCAGGTATCTGCAGCTCAGGCTGAGCTTCAGCTGACAGGAAATTATCCCCGAGTAAACAGCAGCTGGGTACTTGCAACGTTCTCTTTTCGGGCTCTCTGATGAAGAGAGCCTGCGAAGTGAACGCTTCACAGCTGATGGATACGCTCACGGGCGCGTGTTCATTTCTCCAGTAGCAGCTGGCTTGAGCTTTGCAGACCGTGGCTGACGTCTTGGCGACAGAACAGGAGAAACACACAGAACAAAGGTCTGACGCACAAAACATGCGATACAGATACCGCTGAGAAACTGAAATGCACAGACAACTAATACCCTTCCGAAATCGCTAGGATCATACGTATCAATTTCAAAGTGAAGATGGACTAGAGTACCTCCTATGTGGTTCACACGTGCTATCAAAACCGATCATGGTTTGAATTTGAATACTCGCGCCAAACAGTCTTCCTTCAACAAGAGCACAGTCACCAACGCCATGGGCCCCACCAAGAAGATCATCAAGAGCACGAAAGGCCAGTGGCTCACCATCAAGCAAAAGTGTGAAATCATCGACGAGCATGAGCGCTGTCCGGCCGTGACACTCCCACAGCTAGCTCGCTGGGCTTTGCAG
>KV733326.1:18217-49395 GCA_000500225.2 Phytophthora pinifolia
ATGGCTCAACACAGTAGAGAGGTTCACTACGTGTGTATTTATCCGTTATTCCTAATTGTCTATGCTCTAGACGTGCTCATCTGAGGCAAATTGGGTAGTGAGCACGCCTTGGGACAGCGGCATCGATTCCCTTGCCTGCTGTCGTCATCGCACTTATGTAGCCAGATAGCACAAGCTGTGATGTGTTCTGAATGTCCTCTCGTACTTGCTTATCAATAGGTACATATCATCTTAAAGAGGATTTCTCGCATTCAGTCTTTACCACTCAACAGGTGTATACCGGAGTGTGTTTCCAGTGAAGATCGCACGTGATGCGAAAGTGAGCGCACTGCAGAAGCAATTGTTGGCGTCCTCAGCACCGAGCCGCACGCTGTTCTGCCGCGACGCATGACGTTGTACCTGGCGAAGAAGGACGGCGCGTGGCTGAAGAATGACTACAATGTGAAGGAATTCTTGCGAGGCGAGATCGACAAGCAGTACAAGAAAATGTTCCCGACGTGGAAGCTCAATAAAGAGGAGTTGTTTGGGAATTCCAGTTAGGAGGAGGAGACATTCAAGTGCTGGTTTAGCTCCCATATCCGGGTTCTCGGTTGTGTAGATATTGACGACCCTGTTGGTGAAATATAAGCGTAAGTATTCGCTATTATATCCCTGAGATGGATCAGCAAGGCACAGTGGTGCCTCCCGTTCGTTTTGTCCACTCGACGAAAAAGCCGTTCGCGAACAAGCACAAGGGGCTGTGGATAAAAAAATATCTGTACAATAGTTCTCTGAATATTTATATCCAGAGTTTTAGGGACGATCCGAGAACCGTCGAGGATCCCATAACTAGGGCTTGAAGCATAGGCTGGGATAGCTGATGTTAAGTAGTGTATATGTAGCGAAAGGGTTTGTATTGGAAAAGATGATAAAAGGTAGTGAGCGCCTCGCTGGCGTCGGTCGCGGCCTACTACACCAACCTGCAGCACTATGCGCTCGTATGCTTCGGTATTCGGTGGGTCTTGTCGCTCCACGCCGTGCCAAAGCAGACCGTAGCGCAAGCAGACCGTAGCGCTTCCTGGACGTCACGGGATTTACCACGTACACGCTTCTGGCCGCTCACGCTCTCGCAACCACACCAACGCAAGTGATTGATGGTCATTGACAACATGAGGCACTTCAACGTCGGGCAACACACAATGGTGATACCACAGAATACCGGTAATCAAACATCGGCTTCAGTTACCGGCTTCAGTTACCGCAACGAATTAATCCGATTTGGGCTGTCCCAGCCTTTCAGGCTATCCCAGTAAAACACATATCTGGACAGCAATGACATTTTCAGAATAAAGTAGTTGCATTGATCAGTGGTAACGGCAAACAACAAATGTTCTCATGAAAAGCAACTATTGATGACCCAGCTCTCAAATATTCGGGCAAAGCACGGCATTAGTTATGGTATATTCCAGTGCAAATTACTTCAAAAAGTATTTATTATTGACGATTATTGTCTTGCAGTATACCGGCAAAGCAATATAATATATTGGCCGGTAATTGCAATAAAATCGTTTCAGAAGTACTTCGAAGTAGAATTTTGAACCAGCGACATGGCTGCACGTTTTAGTTATTCGCGACGGTTGCAGTGTCAACAGCTCCTCGCCGGCGACGTGTGCGGCTGATGTCCCGGTTGTAGTCGTGCTCGGTAAAATCCTGAGCCAACGCCAGGAGATTAATCTGGCTACCGAGGCGGGCCAGCGGCGCGTGGTGCTCTTGGTACACACCCTCGGCGCGCAGAATAGCTGAGAACTGCTCGAGGATGTTGTTCTCCACGACAGTCACGCTCGACGGCGCCGGATGCAGCCGTCTGGACGCCCGGCGCGTGTGCATACTGAGTCGTCGGCTGTGGATGTACACTGACTCGTCCAGTGGGCACGCAATCTGCAGGCGGATGGCGCGCAGCAGCTTCTGGTTCTCGTCCACCACGATCTGCACGTGTGTCGTCGAGTCCTTGGACGGGAAGCCGTGCTCCTCCCATTTGTAGCTCTGCAGCTCGGGCCGGCCGCCAGCCTCGTACTCCAGCACGCCCAGTCGGACGTGCCGCTTCTTAAGCATCCGCCGGAGCTGGGTCAGGTTGATGCGCTTGTCGGTGTGCGCTCGGATCACGAGCGTCGCGCCGTTCTGGAAGACGAGGTGGTCCAGCCACGCTTGCAGGACTATCCACACGATGGCGAACCAGAGCATGTTGATCACGACGAAAGCGAACGGCGAGTCGATGATCGGCTTCTTGATCCAGTCCACAAACCACTTTGGGTTCGGCACGTTGAACTTGCCACCGCTGAGACGATCGATGACGTCGAAGGACAAGTTACCAGCAAAGATGACGCGAATGATGTCCAAGTTGCGCTCGAGCTCCTCGCGGGCCTGTAGACATTCAGCGAGTCGGCGAATATTGATATCGAAGCCCTGCGAGACGTACGTCAACTGGAGACGCGAGATGGCCTCGAACTTGGTGATGAGTGTATCGAGTTGCGTCCGAAGTCGTTCGATCAACTTGATGGAATCCTTGCAGCGCACAATGACGTTATTCTTGCGCTCCAACAGCTGCAAGCACTTGTATATCTTGGAGCCAGCGATGTCCACGGGCACAGGAGGCAGCTCCAGCGCCTCAACAGACTCCAGCAGATACTGCAGGCACTCGACAAGCAGAATCATGTGCCGTGCTGCATCGCTCAACGACTTCTTGACCGTCTTTAGCGTGTGCTCGCCGTGCTTTCGGTAGTTGCGGATGGATTTCCGCAAGTTGAGGAGCGTGTCGCTCAGCACAAATGTGCGCACGAAGAAGTTTCGGATGAAGATTTCTCGGCTGTTGAGCCCCATGAAGGTGGTGAGTAATGACTCGTAGCGCTCAGCTCCAGGTCCGCTTAGGAGGCAGCCATCGCGTCCAAGAAAGAGCACATCGTCTCGCGTGATGTCGTAGCAAGCGTAGATTTCGCCTAGAACCTGCTTGAGCTCGTTCTCGCGTTCACCTTTATCCAGATACTTGCAGGCCGGCAGCTTCGGCTCGATCGACGCAGCTGTAATGAGATTGTACTTGTTGCGCTGCTCGGCTTTGCCCATGAATAGCATATCGAGCACGCTGAGCTGGTAACGAGAGAGCAGGTCGTGGATAATTCCTGATGAGTCTTGATGGACGTCCACGAGCAAACGCGCCAGCAGGTCGAGTGGAATGGCGCGCTCTGTGTGGTTCATGATGGCGTCAATCTTGACGCCGTACAGCACAGCACCACTCACGTGCAGGTGCATCCCAAAGTTCTCCACTTGGATCACGCCGTCGCTCTCTGGAAAATTGATCTCGGCTTCGAAGTTGATGAACCGGATGGCATCGAAGTCCAAAATCTTGACCTGGGTGAGTCCCGGCGTCACTTCGAAGTGCGTCTCTGTCGGCTGTAAGTCCAACTTGGAGCTGAAGAGGCCACCTTGGCACCGCTCCATGGCTCCCAAGCGCTCGTTCAGGGCACAGATCTGATTGGCACCAAACGGAAGCCACTCACCAACAAGCGCGTGAACCTGTGAGAGCACGATGCTCTGCTTCGCCTCCTTCGTCATCATGTTGTAGCCCATTGCGGATTCTGTCGCGCGCAACTTGTTGCTTGTCGGTTCAACGAGGTAGCCGGTGCTGGAGCGGAGACACGAAGGAATGTAGGGCGAGCTCACATACGAGACATCTTCACACTCTGTGATGGTGCTTACCCTGGAGTAAGATTGGTCGTTCGTCACGAGATGAAAGTCCGAGCCATCATAGCGCACGTACAGCAACATTGGGGGCCGTGGACTTACGGGAGGTTCACCATCTTCGCCGGCTCGGGCAGATCGGGCCGGTGAGCAGAGAAACCCATCGGTCTCCCGCTTCAAGTGATCTGGCATCTGCTCCACGATCGATAGTCCATGAAAGGAGGCCTGGTATGCGGTGACCGGTTGGTAATCTACAGAGGAGAGCTTGATTCCATTCACGAGCTTTGCCTCCCATAGATCATCGATGGCAGACTTGGCTTCTTGGGAGATGCGTAGCCACCGTCGGTCTGTCTGCTTGTTGTACGTAAGCCACGTGAGGTTGGGCGAGTAGTCGAAAGGGAGGACGCCGGCGTCGATGCCTTCATAGAGCAGCACCAGTAGTGCCACCTGGCGAATCCACGTTTCCTTCGACTGCACGTTTCGGGCCTGCTGCGCGTACCTGCTGATAGCATACAAGACACGACAATGGTCGACCGGCCAGCTCTCAGGTGGGCCGTACCAGACCCCTTCTCCAGCGTTGCCTATCGGTCCATTCGTGGTCGCCATGGTAATGCTGTGCCAAATCTCGAGCCACGCAAACAGTCGCCTGTGCTTTCAAGAGACACCTATACACGAAACACTCACAACGCATACCCCGTGTATTCTCATGCAAAATTCCTCACCATTGTTCGACTCAGACCGAGCCTGCTCCGCCCCTCCACCTCTTGCCTCTCGGTACTCCTTCTATTGCTAAATGACCGGGAGCGCAACGGTCTCCACCTGCGGATTGGCCAGGCGGATAGACGCATTTCCAGGGAACGCAACGGAGTCCTGCTTTCTCTCGGTCTGTCCAGTTGCAATCACCGTTGTTAAGCTCGACGGCGCTTGCTCTTGCAAAGTCACGCGCAAGCTATTCGCCCTTTATGCAGGTCACAATCCTAGCAATTTGCAACAATGCCGCGTTAGACACGTTACGTCACATATTACCCCAATGATTAACGTACCAGTCGAATCCTTCGAAGAGCCCTGAGCCTTGTGTTGCCGTGGTCTCCTTGATAGACCATTGACGATTGCGGATGTCCGAAAGACCCATCGCCTCCGAAATCTGCGTCGGACGCAAGCCTCGCCGTTAATATCAATGACAATTCCACACCATAGACTCATCCCCAGAAAAGCTCACCTGAGCTGCATTCAGGGCCCCCTTCTGGTCCTGTTTGTTGGCAAACACCAGAAGAATCGAGTCCTTCAGCTCCTCCTCCTACAAACCACAATGGTAGCCAAAGGTCAGCAAATTCGACGCCAACAAGCCAGCACAGCAAGTACCGCAGACTGACCTCGAGCATGGCGTGCAGCTCCTGCTTGGCAATATTTAGACGGTCGATGTCGGCCGAGTCCACGACGTAGATGATGGCGTCCGTGTTGGGGTAGTAGCACCGCCAGTAGGGCCGGATGCTCGTCTGGCCGCCCAGGTCCCAGACCTGGAACTTGATGTTCTTGTACTGCAGCGTCTCCATATTGAAGCCGATAGTGGGCACCGTCTGCTCGATCTCGTCGGCCTGTAGACGATCTGCCGGCGCCAGAAACAACAAGAGAACATAAATATTAGGGACTGAAAATCGTAGTCGATAGACCTCTCCCCATGTCTCCTCTTTACTAGCTGCGCTGGACGTACAGAGGATGGTCGTCTTGCCGGCGTTGTCCAGCCCCAGGATGAGGATGCGCACCTCCTTGCTGCCGAACAGCGCCGCGAACACCTTGGACATGGCGATCCCCATGGCCTGCTCTCTGCTACGTACTGCTTCGGTCCCTTGTTCTGTGTTTGGTGATTGCGGGAGAGGTTTTATTCGGCAGTGGGCTTTTTGAAATAACCCACGACTATTTCAAACGTAGCCATTTTCAAGTTACTTGGAATTTGTATAACGAAATGCTAGCCGATATTAATTCTTAGTTCAAGATATTTCCGATCCTAAAACCCACCCAATCACCGCCATGAATATCACCCACTGCCAGCAATACTCCGCTACATATTACCCCTATCCAAGAATTGCCATACACCGATGATTCACACATTAGTTGTCTCCTGCGATGCGGGGTTTCTTGTGCGGCGGCTCCTCATCAACCAGTAGCTCTCGTAATGCATCAAAGTTGGGAGCTGCCGACGACGCATCCACTGGTCGGTGCAGCAGCTTCTTCAATGCGGCAACGACGTCTTCGTCCTTCAGTACAGCGATCTCTCCGTTCTTGGATTCCGAGGAGCAGGTGCGGCTTCGCAGCTCCTGCAGGTGGTCCAGCTTCCGGACAAGCTCCGACAACGTCTTGTCCTTCGCGAGGTCAGCGTTACTGTCGCTCTTCAGCGCGCTACGGACGTGGGTCGTGACAACATCCGGGAACTTGTCCATCCAGCAGGCTAACACCGCAAACGGGAAGTCGTCGTACGCATCTGACAGCTTGAACACACTTTGCAACACGCTGGTGTCGGGGCTGAAGTGGATGAGACACTTGAGCAAGCCCGTCATCGTCTCGGGACTCTCTTTTGGGTTCACACAAGCAAGCACCTTTCGCGCGGATGCCATCAAATTGTTTTCCGCCGCTGCCGATCGTCCAGACTGAAGCTCAGCAACCACGAGATCCCACATGCCGTACTGCTCCCACGAGGTCCATTGCAGCGAGGAGAGCACGATATTGGCCAGTCGGTTCTTGAATATCGCAAATTCTCGCATCACGACACGAGTACACAGCGCGTTCAGCATCGCTGGGGTTACTAGTCCAAGGAGCAGCTGCACGAGTGCCTCGCTGCGACCCATAAGCTTGGCGAGGAACGGGTGCTCCATGTTCGCGAACAGATACGGGCACACAAAAAGCGACGTAGCACTTACAGCGTCCATCTCATCCTTGGACACGCTGACAGGTACTGACGTTCCCAGCAGCGCGCAAGCTTGAGCTCGCGCATCGTCAATTTGCTGGCTCAGGTTCAGGTCCTTCAACATGTTTTGAGCCAAAGTACTGCCGATAGACTCCACAAACGCAGCATACGGCCCCAAGGCAACGTCCGTGCTCTTCCCCTCGCTCCGCGAGCAACAAAAGGCAAGAAGGCGGTAGGAAATCGTGACGTCGCGAGCGTACATTGCCTTCAAAAACGGCACAAAGAGCTCTGACGGCTCGCTGAGCACCTGGTCCAGCATCGAATCGAATACTCCAGCAGATGTCGCTTTGGGTGAATCGCTCAAGGCAATTCGTGACGAAACAATAATCCTTTCCAGCGAGGCATGGAGGAACGAGCCCAGTGGAGCGGCGATTTCAACGGCGTTGTCTTGCCGGATCCAAGAAATCAAGATATCGTTCAAACACTCGAGGAAGCTCTCGGTAGGGCGAGAACACGGGTCGGGCATCGTCTGCTGGAAGTGTTTGATGTCGTCACCCCCGAGCACCATAACACTTTGAGGGATCTCGACCATTGGTTGCTTCTGCGCCATAATGGCTGCTGGGGCTGTAGCAGCAAGTGCTTCGTTAGGATCAGCCATCGCGGTCGTAGCATCTATCGCTTGCTGGTTGTCAGGCAAAAATGACAGCGCGCCGAGAGAATTCGTGTCTGACGATGCTCCACCACCACCCATACTTGACTCGGTGTGGGTTGGGCTCTGTGACCGTAACGGCGACGTGACTGGGCTGTCTGCTCCAATGAGGCTGCTTCGGACTGGTGACTGACGAGCTGGCGACTGGTGAACTGGCGACTGGTGAACTGGTGACTGGCGGACTGGTGATTGTCGGACGGGTGACTGCCGGTGAGGAGATTGTCTGACTGGAGATGAAGTTAAACCAGGAGACCTGGCAGGACTTCCACTGGTACCTGATAGTGGCGACGCCGACCCTTGTGCTAGCGCCTTTTTGGCATTCTCTGCCGAGGGGAAGTGCTCGGGAAAAATTCGGTGAAGATCCGACTGCAATTCCGGGGCACTTGACAGCAGCATCGGGAAAGACTGGAGTGGAAGGATGGAAGGTACAACGCCAAGTTTCAAAATCGTCGCGAAAGCTGTAGACACCCCCTTTTGCATCAGCTTGCGGCTAACTGCTGACGCTGCAAACTTCTCCACGGCAAATACAAGAAATTGAATCATTGCAAGCGTCACCATAGGATGGCTCTTCAGCGACTTCACCTGTTACGTGCGAGACGAAAAGCGTCAGTGCCGTTGTGGTGATCGCAGGCATTTGATCAAGCAACGAACCATTAGCAAAATTGCCGGCTCCACAGTCATGATGTTGTCCGATGGCTTGAAGTACAAATAGTCGAAGAACATAGCAAGCTGAACTCGAGCCAGCACACTTGGTGTTTTACTACCGTGGCTGGTACCACACAAACAACATATCGTTAAAACTGTTAGCTGCAATAGCAACTACTACGTAGTACAATTGTTGATAACGCACCATAGCAGGTATAACCATCCAAGGATGTGGTAGCGCGGGGTAACCTTGGAACTCAGGATCTGGTTGGAAGGATGATACACGGCGCAAATATACCGGACCAGGTCGGGCACGAGAGCATCCGAGCCCGGGCTGCTCAAAAACTGGGACGAGAACCATTTCTGGTAGCGCGTCACGGATCCTGCTTGAACACGCTCCTATTTTTTGTTAATCAGCATCACATAAATGCAAACCACCGTCAGATACTTGGGAAGCGCAAGCAATGGCCACACACTCTTACGTACCATCATGAAAATCAAGTATTCCTCCATCTTCGGGTTCAATCGGTAAGCGAGATATCTCGGAGGTGTCGGAACCGCCATCAATTGCGCCACCGAGTAAACTGTAACATCCTTCTCGGGCTCGGCAGTATCCCGGATGTTCCGCAGTTGCTTCCAAAGCGCATTCATCCCCGGAATCTGCAATCCGTCACCAGAAACAACGAATTAGTACTCGTGCAAACTTTTGGTCATCTCGAACCACAAAACAATGTCTTACATCCTTTGCGTCACTGAGCACGCGCACGATCTCTCGTCCGAGCTGCGCCACATCTGCCTGGCGGCGGGTCCACAGCGTGGTGCAGAGTTCCACTTCTTGCTTTAACAAGGCCGCGTGCTGCGAGGCAGTGTGATCCAGCGAGATCCTAGCGAACGTGTGGAAGACGAAAGGGATCAGACTGGAGCACGACAGCAACCACGCCTCGTGCTCGATAAGGATCCGGATAATCGACGAGGCCAGCCACACCGTGGTGCGGCTCGGGTCGCCGCCCGTCAAGTAGCGCATGAGGCAGACAATGACCTTGTCCACGCCCGGCGCGTTGAGGTGCACGAGCTCGCGTACGAGCCACAGCAGCTGGCTGCGGCAGGCCACCAGCAGCTTGACGAACTTCTGGTCGATGAGCTTCTGCAGCCAGCCCATGCAGTTCTTGAAGCTGTCCGCGGTCGCTACGGCCGTCAGGTAGCGAAGGCACTGCTTGGCCAGCGTGGGCTCCGTTAGTACAGCATAAAGCAGTGCAATGTCGGGCTGGAAGGGCAGCGGTGCCACGCCCTCGGCCGGCTGCTGCTTGAGCACGGCCAGCGCGGTGGCCTCGTCCTTGCCCTGGATGGTCTTCTGCATGTGGTAGAAGTGCGCGTACCACTTGCGGTCCAGCTCGTCGGGAGCATCCAGCGGCAGATAATTCAGTAGCTTCGAGTGGGGTGTGGGTGCCGCGCTGCTGGAGGTGGGCGTGGAAGCCGGCGAGGAGATCGAGGGGGACGAGGAGGAAGGATGACTCGGCTTGGGCGGTGTGCTGGTCAAAGAGGAGGACACGGGGGGAGGTACAGACGGGGGAGGCGGAGGAGGAGTCGATGACGCAGGAAGCGCGGCCCCCTGCGTCATCAACGAGCTGCTCGGGGGAGCGGCATCGGCGCTGATGCGAGAGGAAGGCGGCGGCGGCGTCTGGTCCATCCTGATACTGTATCGTCTTGGGCACTTTGTGTGAAGTAACCCGATTGAAAAGTAACGCAACGCGCGGAAGGTTTTCCAGTATCAGACCAACATCTGCCGGGAAGAGGAAGCCACCTTCACCGGCTACGCAGCAGGAGACAGAGAGACCAAAGGCACTTTCCCAAGCTTCCGTCTGCTCCTGTGAACTCCTCGCTTGTAGAGTGGCGTTGATTGCGTCACACAAGGCGGAAATTTAAAGGAAGAAAGAAGACCCGAGCGCTCCAGAGGATCCTCCTTTTCCTTCTCCTCCGCATCATGACGCGGCCTCGGCGCTTCGTGGAGACGGACGATACCTTCCACTTCTTCGACGAGCGCGCGGTGCTGGGCACCAACGAGCTGCGCAGCGGTGACGCCAGCAGCAGCAGCAGCGACTCCGACAGCAGCGAGAGCAGCCGCCTGCGCCGCGCGCGCCGCCGCCGCCGAGCCAGCAGCGTCGTTTCCAGACGCACATCCCGCCGTCTCAGCCAGCTGCTCAATGTCAGCGTCTCCTCGGAGCTCCGGAGTCTGCCGGACGACGTGCTGAGCGACAGCGACGAGGACTTCGACTCTCTGGACGGCTTTGAGCTAGAGGAAGAAGAGGACGAACCGACGCAAGCTCGTGAGCGCAAGGGCTCAACCGACATTGCAGACGCAGAGGAGCAAGGGGCAATGCAAGCTGCTGTGAAGGTGCCCGGCGTGGGCGCCGCTAAGTTCGAGCAGATCTTTGACCCATTTCGGGATCTCTACGTACCCCACACGGGAGGAAATGCAAATGAAGCTCACCGAGGGACGAAAAGCCAGCAGATACAGTCCCGCAAGGCGCGACGCGCGATTGCGGCGTTCACAAGGCGTGTGCATTGCGCCAATGGCTACAGATACCGCAAGCAAAGTGAGTTCATGCGGGTGTGCTACCAGCGTGCGCTGGAGGGCGGGCCAGGGTATGAGCTGGTGGACATGACGAATATGGACATTGGTGGAGACGCGACAGTTTCGGACAGTGAAGCCTCGACGAAGCAGCCGCTGATCACTGCGTCGCAGAAGGAAGACGCAGTGGAAACGACAGTACCGAACCTGTTCCCGAGGAAGTGGCCACACTTGCCGTTCCGAAGCCCGCTTCAATGGCTTGACGACACCGATGCCGCCATCGAGTTTCTTTCGCGCCTTGCGGAGTTGCCTGAGACCAGTTTGATGTATGAACCAATTGATTCGAGCAAGTTTGCAGCTGAAGTCTCCGAGCTGCTGGAGATTTCGAGCGGTGGACAGGTGACGGAGGCATCAGCGTCGATCTCAGAGGCGACACTTGCTGGATTGCTCGGACTCTTTGCGATGGGCGTTCAGTTGCAGTCATTTACACTTTTGAGCAGCGCTGCTCTGCAGTTCATCGAGTTCGGCCAAGCTACACAACTCGGAGATGAGGGTGCACAGAGTGGTGGAGAAGTTCTTCGTGCGGACTTGCGAAAACTTTTAGATCTCTACTGTTCGCGCCTGGCAAAGCACGCCGCTGAGCCTACGCTCGCAGCCACCTACCCTCGAGATTTGTCAGCTCAGTGGAAGGTCTGTTCGTATCAACCTTCTACAAGCGATGCCATCGCCACTGATGGTCTTTACCTGTACATTTTTGGGCGATCGGGGCTTCTTAAGGTCGGCACTGGGAATGGAGCTACGGTGCGCGATTTCGTGTATGCGCACAACAAGGAATACGTCCGAAGTCGAGACGCAGAGCGATCGTGGCTCTGCTGCATTGGTGATTCACTTTACTGCCGCACAATTGTGATGCCTGGTCATCGGGTGGATCGTATCCGAACGAACGACTTGAAGAACGTGCAGGAGCTTGTCTTCGCTCCAAATCGAGCTCTTATTGGAAAAGGAACAACAGAAAGCAGTGTATACGCTATGGTCACGGACGGTGTCGACCTGTTTACGATTCGCTGCATCGATACTTACGAGAAAACACGAAGAAAATCGAGTAACAACCGGAAACACAGAAGCCGCAGTCAGAAATCAAGGAAGTCCACACCGGTGAGCGAAATGGTGAATGTAGTGCTTGGGAAAAGCGACAGTGATTCGCCGTCACCGCTTCAGTCACCCGATACTGCCACAATAACAGTTGGTTGTCGTGTTGTTCGTGGGCCCGACTGGAAATGGTCCAATCAAGATGGCGAAAAGGGCAGCCCCGGCACAGTGGAGCGTATCAGCACGTGGGGAGGCGTGAAAGGCAGTGGTGTAACAGTCCGATGGGACAAAAATCAGCGCGTGAACACGTATAGGTGGGGAGCTGAAGGATGCTATGACTTGTACATTGTGACGGAGAAAGATGGTCAAATCCTTGAGCGAAAACCACTTCCCAATGATTGCAGTTCGCGGCAATCTAAGGATGGAGAGAAGTCAGATAAGGCTACTCGCGAAAGCGAGCCAGAGCCGTTACCACGCCATCAATTCGTGCTGTACCGACACAAGGTGAACGAGATCACTGCCATTATGAAGCTGGACGAGTCCGATATCGATCTCTTTTTGGACTTGACGCCTTCGGGGGACGAACGAAAAAAAGGGCAAGTGGATTCTGAAAGTGGCGTGGAAATTGTGACCCCACTTCATTCTCATCCCGTCGCATTGTGTATCTCAAAGACTTCATGGATGTGTGATGGAGGTATGTCGAATTGCTTCGGAGACAACGTTGCCAAGCGATATCGTTGCACTACTGGTTGTGACTACGATTTGTGCGAAGCATGCCTGTTTGCCAAAGCTGTCGACCAGCCGTCAATCAAACCCGCCTCTCATAACGCTGCTACTGACACTCCAGTTTCCGATGACAAAGCACCCGGAGAAGCTGGTAGTGCTGCGAGCAGTGGTGCTGGTGCAGTAGAATCTTCTCCTCGTCCGGCTTCGTTCGAGTCAATTTCGTCCGATGCCACTGATCCCTTTTCTACCGTCGACACCTCATTATTTGCTGAAAGTGAGCGCGAGGTGTCATTGATGAAGAAAGAAGAAGAGGAGGAAAAGCAGGTGCTGAAGACAGAGGAGCAAGTGGTGGACGACCTTACTGCGTTCTGGTGTGGACTCTATTCGCGCAAAGAATGCCAAGTAGCGCTGAAACGGAATGGCTTTCAGTTAAACGAATCTTCTACCTGGTTGCACATGTGCGGTGCTTATCTCCGAGAGCCCATGGTCGTCCCCACGGTTTCCAGCGTTGTACTGACGGCAAAACCAAAGTCAGGTGCACTGGATCCGGTTCTACTTATCGCTGGTTCATTCTACGCAACCCTCGGACAGCTTTGCGTGGTTTCACCCCCTGGTTTGTACACCGTCGGCGATGATCATAATGAGAAGACCAAGCGGGCTGCAAACTCGTGTGACGCGTCTTGGTTCTTTTCCTTGGACACGGGTGCGCTGCTTTCAGACGAACCGGTGCTGCTCAAGGGGATACCAGCGGGATCGCCCATTTGTGTCGATATGACACGTAGACGAGTTCTCGTGTTTTCAGGCTACCTTAACTGCCTTGAGGAATACGTGGATCACGTTCAACAAAATCAGAGCCTCCAGTCGGGCACAGAAGCTCGATGCTATACACTGGCGGATACGGGAGGACTGATCCTCGGGCAACTTGCCCAACTGATGCGGAAGCGCGCGTCGCTTCCTGCGTATAAACATATACGTGCCGGTTTGGAGGATATTTTATACCACACAGATCGTGAATCAGCGGCAGCTTCGAGCGAGAAGCAATCCGAAACCCGAGGAGGACTCCCTAGCAAAGACGCCGGGTCTGGTACAAAATCAAGGAATCGACGACTCAGGAATATCCAGACTCGGTTAAAAGAGATCGACCGCCTTGGTCTGGTAGATCGCCCGGGCCACATGATCCCATTTTGTGTGGATTTCGACAACCAGGGATTGTTGCAGATTCTACGAGCAACCAGTCATTATTGCGGGCTACTTTCTCCATCCAAAGGGGCCGGTGATAGCAATGATGCACCGCCAAGAGATCCGGTACCTACTGGGACCAGGAGATTGGTGGCAAATCTGCTGCGCATTTTGACTGAGACTGTACAAGAGTTTGAGTTCGTTGGCGTTACGTTGAAGCTTCAGTCCAGTGATGAAACCACGCAACGGTTGTTCACAGACGTCGAGCGTGCATTGCGGGACATTGCGGGACATCTCTTTGACAGCCAAATACCCGAAGCTAAGTCGGCAAAAGCAGGCATGCAGCAGGAACGTTCCGTGATAGTGCAATTGGCACATTTCCTGCTCGTTTGGGGTATGCGCAAGGGTATCTTCTGCTCGGGGTGCCGCTCTGATTTTTTTGCTTCTGCGTGCGAAAGTGTTGTCGGGGCAAAGCTACCACAAAGCGCTGACCAAGGGTCACTTCCAGGGTCATATTTCGCGTTCTTGCTGGAGCCTCACGACTCATTCGTGCTGCAAACCAAGCGTGACTGTGACGTGGATTTACTCAGGCGACTTCTCTATAGTCCAATGAATGATGGACGCATTGCGATTGCCGACTTTGTGCCGTCGGATCCAGTACAATTTTCTCGCTTCTTGAACGTACTTTTTGCGTTGTCCAAGTTTGAGAGCAGCAGCAAGAGTCAGCGTGAAAAATGGGGGATCGATGCGAACGCGCTACCGTTTCAGTCTTCAGTCACAAAAGCTTTGCACTCGGTTATGAACTATTGCTGTGCGCGGATGTATGCTGTCAGCACCGAACTACCGGCAACGACATCTCTCAAAAATGTTGGGAAAGAAGTGTGTGAGGCAACCACTGCATTCGAGTGCTTTGCACGGGTATGCTTTAACTCGTCTCTGGAAATGTTGCACGACCACCTTAGTTCGGCTAGCAATCCAGAAACAGCTCCAAGCGTCTGTGATTTGCGGACATCAGCACTGGGGACGATTTTGCCTATGGTAATCGCCTTCATCCCAAATTTCCCTGAGCAGTTTTCGGTTGACATTCGCGGCCACTTACTCGAGCTGATGAAAACACTTGACTCGATGATCTGTTTGGATGAGAAGAATCATGCGGCTAGCTCAAGGAACACGTGCAGTGACGCAGCTATCTTCGGAGGGTACCAAGTAGTAGAGACGCCGCATCCGTTCAACCACACCCAGCCAGTATTTCGTCGCGTAGTGCGCATTCCAGGCGCGACTGTGCTGCACTTTGAATTCGATCCTCGCTGCCGAACATCGGGTGAGGCTGATTTCGTGCGTATCACGTCTGGTCTTGCGTGGTATCAGGCAGATCGCGTTTCTTACGGGGACGTTGGTTTTGGTGAAGATGGAGGATGCTTTTTTGGCTCAATTTCGCGAGGAAACTGGCCTGCTGGAGGACTTACGGTGGTAGGAGATACTGCAACGATCATGCTATGTGTAACAACGCAGGGTCGCAGCGGTACGGGTGATAACAAGCAATGGGGCCTCAAGTGTACGGTGCGTGGGCTGTTCGATAGTCCACGTTCGTCATGGTTATCTGATCTGGGGTGCGCGGTGGCAAATACGTGCAGTGTGATTGGAGACAAGCTTTTGCGTGGCCTTCCTTTGCAGAGTGTGGAGAAGACTTGTCAGTCTTGGGCAATGCAGCGGCAGCTGTTTAACTTGACATCACCTACTTGCAATGCTCTAAAGTCCGGCAAGTGGAAGTTTGTGAAAGACATTGTAACTCGAACGTCACGAGGCGAGACCTTCTTTTTGACCCTTGCAAAGTATGTACGGCTGCGGAATCTGCCAGCTCGTCACTCATGCGTTCATTGGACCGAAGCACTACAAGAAGCTGCTGCAGTACTCCTGGTGTCGTCTGATACTCAACAGCTGCTGAAGTGGGTTGCTAGTGTCGAGAAGGAGCAGAAGTTGTCCGACGATGATGAGTACCAACTTTTCTATAGCATCGGTATTGAACTGGGAAAACTGGAGCGATGGATGCTGCGCCAAGTTCAACTAGTCAGCGAATGGCACTATCTACGTATGGACGATGTCGGCCTTGATGAATTGATGGAACGCTATGCAGACAATTTGGATCGACTTTCGGAGCTTTGCCAACTCAAGGGTGTCGTGTTCAAAAAAGAAGATATGACGGGGTGTGTCAAGTCAATACACGAGCTTCTTGTCAAGGAAATCGCCGCACAACCTGATGGTGATGTAGGCCGTCAGCCTTTGGGTTCGCATGACGCTGTTGCTCGTGCTGTATCAGCGAAATCTCAATTACTTTTGGCGAGATGGCAGAAATGCGTCGAACAGTGCAGCACCTCTTTGGAATCAGTCGCTGAGTCGCATTGCGGCACATCTGTTGCCTTCTTGTCTGAGGTGGGCAAATTCCTGTGCAGTACTGTAAGTATTTCTGCGCTGGAAGAATGCGCAACAGCTCACACGAATCGACTGGAGTCCCGTCTAGCTGGCTTGATGTACTGTACAGAGGCGTTCACAAGCTTAAACAACAAGGACATGACTCAATTTTTCGTCGGCCGCATTCTACACGCTGCACCTTCAAGCAACCTGGTGCAAGATGATGGCATCTTCTCAGGATGCGCCTTGGCCGATCCTTATCTTCTCGCGCAAGTGATGACATCGTAAGTAGTGCTGCCCATGCGTGACATATGTATGAGTGGTACTGATTGGGTTGACTTCCTTGTATTAATGTGCTTGCAGGCTTAGCTCTTACGCAAAGGCGATCGGAGATGTTTCCGAGTCAAGAAACGAGCTGGCAGCTTTTCGTGTGGTGGCTTTAGCAGATATTTGGAATTGTGCCCACGCTTTGAACAACACTTCAAGTCGTGTTATAGCCCTGGAGCAAGTTTCCAGTCTGATTGTAGCCCTCCATGACGAGATGAATGAAACTGCTGCAGCGAATTGGGGTGATGAAGGCCCACCCGGTCAAACAGATCAACAGGAAGTCCAAGGGCAAATTTACAATGCCACATGGATCTTGTTGCGATTGCTTGTCGAAGAAGTCTACGAAAATTCCCAAATCTCGGGTATGTCGTCACTGGAGGGAGTATTCCTCGAGCTCCGTCTGTTGTACGAGCATTTTGGATGTATTCGGAATGGTCGAGATGGGGTAACGTGTAGTTATTCAGCGGAACAACAGTGGATCGACGGTTTGCGGAACGAAGCTATCTATCGCCTCCTGTGCACCATTGCCAGCAAGGTCAGTATTCTGAATGCGTGGCCTGAAGCGTTCGGATGGTGGATTCAGATTGCTATTGATTTGGTGACGAACTCGGATACGCCATCTAATCTCAGCGTGGCAGGCACTCGACTTCTACGCTTCGCACTAGAGTCTCTGGGTGACGCATTGTTCGATCTCAACGTGATTGTTGGAAATCCCACTGGAAAACAGTGTGACGACAACCAGAATACGGTTCTTGGCTTAGACATTCAGAAAATGCTGCTGAGGAGGATTGGAAATATTGTATCCCCTCTTCCAAACACCGAATCCGCTGAAGCTGATTCGTCCGCAGAAGAAAATGACATTATTTGTAGCCAAAGCGCGGACCATTGTGTCGTGATACTCCGAAATGAGCTTGCTTCTGAGAAGTTGGTAGATGCAGCCAACAGCGTGGGTAACGCTGACATCGGCTCATTGGAGATTCCAGTTGATATTGGGGATGAAATGGGAGCTGTGGAAAAAGCCGCCACGGAAGCTGTAGCCAAGTGCACTGCTGCTCAAGCAACGATGAAACACCCCAGTGTCCGATGTGATGGTTGTAACCAAAGCCCCATGCGTGGTTTCCGGTTCAAGTGTTTCGCGTGCGCCAACTACGATTTGTGTACCACCTGCTATACGAACCAGACCCATAACCTGGATCACCCATTCGTGCGGTTAACTGACACGACTGGGACTGGCGATTTGTTGCAGCCGCGCTCGAAAGGTGGAGGTGTTGTTCCAGAGACAGCGTTAGTCGGATCAAAATCTTGGAAAGGCAGCCTACTTCGAGTACTGCTCGACTCACAAGGCTATGTGATATACTGCTCTGGAAGTCGGGACGAGTGCTGTGATTCTGCCAACGCACTCGCACAGCTAGGGTTTCTGGTGACTGTTTCACGTCTGGATGATATAGCGAACGTGAGAGCATTGCACGACTGGGAGAGTAGCATGCAGTTTTCATTTGAGCCTGGATCCTCTCGTCTCTCACACCGTCGATCTTCAAGTGAAAAACGCTCGTCCAAGAAATTCGGCCGAGATGTTATCAACGCGTTCAACAGGAAGGCTTCCGTGGTTAACATGAAGACTCGGCAAAGGGACCATCAGATTGAAGATGGGCGAGCAGTGGCCTCAGAGGTGATCGCCGTATTACGCCTTATGATATCTAGCCGCCCAGCAATGCACAAGTGGCGGGGTCGATCTTTGAAAATTCTGACTGAGGTGCTTGAGGAAACACCGCGTCAACTGGCAGGTTCCGCAACGAACTCCACAGCGCGTGACGACTATTTCGTAGCACTGGGTGCAACTCAAGTTCTCGGTGGATTCCGTGAGATGTTACGTGTTGGAGGGAGCGTTTCGATATCGAGCTATGCCGCTGACAAGGCCCGAGGTGGGCATACGGGTACCATCTATTCGTACGCTTTTGGTAACGATGATATTGTGATCGCAACCATGGGAAATGCTCCGGACAGTACACGATTTGGAGAAACCGGAAGTGACGATGCTGTTGGTTTTTGCAAGCGAACAGCTTCTGAGGTTATGGCGGTTAGCGATATCCCTTTGGACAGCGATGCTATGTGCTCGCTTGAGCCCCTCGTGGTGCCGTTCTGTGCAGTTATAAAACAAATTTACCTGTGGACGACGGAAGGTGAAGAACAGGCCGCGGACGAGAGTGGGCCTTCATCTGCAGACTCGTTGCTGCGTTGGGAGCTGGCGTGTGCGCTGATGCAGTCATTTGCGACAATGGCCCCCACTTGGCCGTCACTCTTCGACAACCAGGTGATTTCCGTAAGTGACAAAACCTGAGTGTTGTGCTTTACACCGGACTAACTAGTGTATGTTGCTGTGCTGCGGTGTAGACAAATGGCAATTCTCCTGCAATCCTTTTTCAGCTCGCACAAATGTGCATGCGAGACACGAAGATGGACGCCATCGCCGAAATGCGTTCCTTACTATGGAAAATGGAATGGCTCCGCTCGCGAAAGCTGCACTTTTCCATCGCAACACGACCAATCTCATCGAGTGCGTTGTCTGCTTGCGACGACAAAACCAATGTCCTTCGCCCCCCAGACCAAGCGCTCGATGAGCTCACCTCGTTTGTATCAGTTGGTGGTGATGGATCGCAGTCACTGCCAGATCCGTCAGAGTACTTCTACAATTTGTACGCGTTTTCATCCCGTGCTGATCTTCCGCAGCACACTGGTCGGAACAAGATGCTGGAGTACTGGGAAAAGAACGTTATCCCGGCGATCGAGATGTACGTATCGGGTTCTTTCAAGAGCTATGAGATGGATTACTTCTTCGCTCAGCTTCGAGAACCGCTACGAGAAGGCAATGCAGCAGCAGCACTGAAAATTGCTTTCACTCTTTGTGACGGACACGTGCCTTCTGGATGCCACTACCCAGATCCAGACACTGACTGGTCTGCATTGCAAATTGACGATGTGGAAGTCGGTGGGCGCTACGTGATTGCGTCGGAGAATGTGGATGTTGCCGGCTGGCCACGAAACATGCTGTGGACTTTAGGCCACTCTGGAACTGTCCGAGTGGTCAATCCGGCTGGTATGGTGTTGCTCCAAGTTGTCAACCCTTCGACGGCCACTGCAGAGTACTGGTGGTACCATGTCGATAGCCTGCGCTCAATGTCGACGGTGACATCCATTACCGACCAATCCGTGGCTGATTTTGAGGCCAGCAGGTCCCGGCTGAAGACAATGGACCAACAACTCATCTACAGCATAGCTCGGAAGAGTGTATTCGACCTGTTGCAAGTCGCCCCTGAACATGCTATGAAGCTTTCGATCGAGACCAAGAAAACATGTCTATCGAGAACGAGCTCGTCGCCTTTCCCCATGCCGTCCTCCTCATCAGTAGCACATACGCTGACACCGACTGTGCAATTGGCTACACCAGTGCCCAAGAGTCTGAAAAATCGCTATAGTCTAGCAGACTTGCTGAGACTTGCGGCGGCTGCTGATCTGGGATGTCCTGAGAAGTTGTTAGTATCAGAAATGGGTATTGGACCGGATGCAACGCTCGGATGTACCCCAGAAAATGGTGGTAGCGTTTACTTGCGACCAGGAGTCTCGCCGAAGTCTTCGTTGATCACAGTATTGCAAGCAGTACTGAATAATCAGTTCGAGCGCGCTGCTGCAAGTCCCCCGCCCCCTGTCATGGATCGTTCCACATCTTATGACGAGAATGCCAGCGTTATGGTAACGATGCCAGCAAAGAAGCAGAAGAAACGTGGAAAAAAAGGGTCCCTCGCAGGAAAACTAGCTGCTGTGTCAAGCGGTACATCCTCCAGTTCAACTGCAGCTGCAGCGTCAGTGATGACTCCAGGTACTGGTGCGAACACGTCATTTCAACCCGCGCAGCCAAAGTTGCGGCAACCAGAAATGACCCCTGCCATTTCTACACGGAAACATCGGTACTTGCTAATGGAGGCACTACTAGCGGAACTGAAAGCCAGCCTGGATTTGTCCAGTGCCTTCTTGCGCAGCCGGTCATTTATGGTGACAAGCGATAGCCCACCTCAGCCAGTAGTGCTCGTGCACGTCCCTGATGCGACCTGCTTAGTGCTCTCTTTTGTGGTTCACCCGGTGCTTATGGACCTTCCTGCGGGAAGTAGTCTGGAATTTTTCCGGGATGAGCGCTGCACTGATCGCCTGTTTGGCTACTTCGCAGACAAGCGGGGGCTGAGCTATCTTCCACCACTGGTCGTTCCAGGCGATCGATGCTACGTACGTATGTCCCAGGGCACGTACGCTCGATACAAGTTTCGTGTGGACGCATTCACGGCTGATTTCGGGCTGGCGCTGTGGCTGTGTGAAGAGATCTACCAAAAATTGCTGTCTGTGCAGCTTTCTCATTATGAAGTGGAGACGGTCCTCACTGCTGCGTTGGAGGCACTGGTCGACTACCTAATCGCCACTAGCGTTTGCCTGCCGTCCAATGCGAAGACGGCCGTTTACCAGATCACGGGGAAACTCATTAATTTCGCCTTAGGCAAGGGTGCAATGCACGCTGTGCCTATTGCAAAACTCTCGGGACTCGTGAAGGAGTTGACGTTTGTATACGACAACGAGCGTACATCTCAAAAGGGTCTATACTCACTGTACACGCAGCAGCTAGCGGAGCTTATTTCGTTGGTTGAAGAGGTGTCGTCTCTGAAGGGTGGTTCGTCGTCAATCCTTGGTGAGATGTGGTGGAAGGAATTTGTGCGGATGGCTGTATTTACAAGAGTTTTGGCTCAAGGCAAGCGAGAGATTGCAACTCCTGACGCTTTCAAACGGATCTATTGCGGCCGTGCTCCTATTCGAGAGGTTCAGAGAGCACACAGTACGCTCGCTACTCACGACTTGTTCAGTGAAAGGATCATCTTTTTGCAAAACCTTCCATGCACCTCAAACGTGGCGGACTTGGAGTCGAGTGTGTCTCGCTTTCTGGTACACTTTGCATTGGAAGAGTGTGGAGAAGCGGATGACCAAAACGTGTACACCGCGGCTGCAGTTACTCGGTTTGGCATCATCTCGAATGTTTTGTACATGCCGGTTGATAGCGAGGGGAACACGAAAGGCTACGCTCTTGTTGACATTGGCCGCGCTGATGTCATCTCGGACTTGCTGACTCGGATCTCAAAGGAAACATTTGAGTTCGATGGCGGAACCCCCACTGTGGAAGATACGGAGTTGCTCGAGAAGATTGAGGCTGTTTGCCGTCCTCCTAACAGTCCGGGCGGCAGCGTCAAATTGAACGATAGAAGCGACAGTTGCTTAGGTGACAGTGCGTGTCCAACCGACGTCTGGACCTGCAGCGTTTGTACACTGGAGAATTCTCTTTCTGACGAGGAATGTGCTGCGTGCGGCTCACCGATTCCTCCCGAGATGGCAAATTTGGCCCGAGAAGTGCAAGCCCAGTCGCAGATATTGTCCACCGATCAACCAGTGAGTGGCACAGACGATGCCGCCTCTGCGGGTTGGACGTGCGCGGCATGCACGTTTGTTAACAGTTGGACCGATACAAACTGTGAGGCATGCACAATGGAACGAAGTGCAGATTTGGAGCCGCCATCTACTAGTGGATCGGAAGTCAACGCGGAGGAGGACGGCACACGTACGCCAAGTGTGGGTGACGAATCGACTGCTAATCGGTACAAACTAAGTGCTGCTCGGTTCTGTGAAATGATTCGCGTAGCTGACGAGACCGGGGAAACTCCGGAACAAGTTGAAGATTTCTTACGCCACAGGTTATTCCCTGCTGGTGACAGAAATGGGAGCAGTATGGCTGGTGCTGAGCTTCGCGACATTCTTCAACAGGAGAACGCGCAATATTACTCGTCCCTGGACAGCAAGATGGCAGTGGAGGCCTTCGCTGAACTGGCTGGCATGAAGAAAACCCGTGTGTGGGAGAACATGTCATCGGAAGAACGGGCGAGCAAATTGACTTCGCGGGAGAGTATATCGAAGGTGGAAGAGAAACCTCTTGCGGTGTACAAGTGGCTGCGTTCATCGGGATATGATCTCCAATTCGAGCTTAGCCACTACGCAGCCATGGAAGTTGCGATGCAAAGGCAAGCGAAGTGGACGCATCCGATGGATTGCCAGCTAATTGCTGTGTGCCGGGAGCTCAGTGGGAAAATGGGTGTGCTGACCCTGACGGAGTTGTGCCCCAGCCATTTGAGCGCGAAGCACGCGCGCGAATACTCGCTCCTTTCGTCGCTTGAAACGCGCGATCTTCGGCTTCGCCTGGCTGTGCTTCAGTCGCTCAACAAGTTGCTTGTTGCAGCTTTGCCGCTCGTGAACCTTCGCCCTTGGAGTGATCCAAGCTCGCTGCGCAGTCGCATTGTTTCGATGCGACAGTTAATTTTCCCGGGGGTCAAGATTCGCTTCTTTGCCCAGACGCAGGATAATACAACGCTGGCGCACTCGGTGTTTGTGGACACCAGTGCGAAGCGGCCCATGGTGACGATTGACCGGAGGAAGGTGGCCGGTAAGCGTGGAGGCATTAACGCGAGCTCTGACGAGGCATCGGCCTCAGTGACAGCCCTCCGGGATCCGAAACGATCACTCTTCGCATCGACGATGTCTCAACTGAGCTCCATATCGCCATCTCGATTGCGCGCCAAGCGCCCCACGGGTGCAAGCGATCCGTTTGTATCGTTTATCGTCATTTTCGCAGGCGAAAACGTGGTGGGCGAAGGAGGCCCGTACCGCCAGCTCTTCAATGACATCTCAAACGAGCTACTTGCCAGCGGCAATCCGCTGTTCATCCCGACACAGAATAACGTGATGAAGGCCGGAGAGTTCCGCGAGCGCTACATGCCTAAACCGAGTAGCACGTCCAAGGAGCTGCTGCAAATGTTCGAGTTTGTCGGCATTCTGATGGGCTGCTGCCTCCGGACGGGGGTACGCCTCAATCTTCGCTTGGCGCCTCTCGTGTGGAAGATGTTGGTGAAGCAAAGCCTCGTGCTGGCAGATCTCGAAACCGTGGACCACTCGCTGTGCGAAAGTCTCAAGTTCCTGGAGGAATTAGCCTCTTCTCCGAGCGAAGACCCCAACGAGGTTCTCTACGACTCTTTTACGACGACGCTCAGCGATGGCACCGTTGTCGAGCTCAAGGGGGGAGGACTGCATGTTCCTGTGACGAAGACGAATATGAAGGAGTATACCCGGCTTGTGAAAGCGACTCGCTTGCAGGAGTGCAAGCCCCAAGTCGATGCCATGCTTCGTGGTCTCGGTAAGATCGTACCGGTTCAATTGCTGCAGCTTTGCGTGTGGTCGGAGCTACAACAATGGGTGAGTGGCAGTCTTGAAATCGACTTGAAGCTGCTGAAGCGACACACGCGCTACTCATCCGGTATGAGTCCAGAGCAGTTCCCGCACCTCGAGATGTTCTGGAACGTGCTGTCGGGCTTCAGCGAGGAGAATAAGCGGCGCTTCATTAACTTCGCGTGGGGCCAAGACACGCTTCCAGTTGACGACGCCGAGTTTGACCGCACGCACACACGGCTTCTCATCAAGGCCCCACCGCAAGGCGAAGGAATCAACCACGACGCGCTGCTGCCCAAGGCTGACACGTGCTTCTTCAACATCGAGCTGCCCGTGTACTCGAGCGAGAAAGTCATGCGCGAGAAGCTTCTTCTCGCCATTACTCTGTGCACCAGCCTCGACGGCGACGAGCAGACTGCTGGTCACGATATTTATTACGCCGGAGACGAGATTGATGACGATGCCATGGAGTAGGGCGTCTGCTGGTGTCGTTAGTTTTCTTGTTGCATGTTTCATATAGCAGATAAATACTCAACGATTTCATACGAACATGTATTGCATCAGAGTTGCAAGACCCCGAAGAACATTCATCAGAATGTCACCTGGAGATCAGGGTATCGCTCCTTGACAGCCGCGACCGCTTCCTTGGTGATTCTGATCAACAAACATCATCGTGAGCACTCCCGAATCATCCAACAACTGCGATTTCTCCCACATCAAGCACTCACGTCGTGTAGCGGAAGTCGATCTTCTTGAGGCGCTTACGCTCGGGCTCGGGATTCTCATCAAGAGATGGCTGCGGCATCGTTGAGTCTAGCATCTCGTTTCTAGCACCCATCTTGGCGTGGATCGCGGTAACAATCGCCTGAACGTGACGTACGCACAAGAAGTCAGTGATCCATCGACAAGCCCCTTGTTACAGCACACAACATACGTCAGCCGAAACACTTTTGACGCCGCACAGATTCAGCTCCTGCAAGTTCCGGGCCTCCGACCCGAGGAAGCGAAGCAATTGGTCACTGAAGAATGAAAACAGAAGTGAAACGTTAGAGCGGCATGAAAGGTCAACCGCTACAGCACAAAACTCACGTGATCGCAACGTTCCAGTGCAAGAACAATCGCGACACCGACTCGCGCTTCTTGAGCAGAGCGATTAAGGCCTCGTCCGTAATGGCACAGTAGCCGACGCTCAAGCTGTGCAGCTTCCGACACTTGGCCATAATGATCTTGATCGTTCTGCGAGATGAGCCACGACATCCAGCATCACGTTAGCCACGTCAATGCGACGCCAGGTGCAAGGCTCTTGAAACACGTACTGGTCCGTGGCAGGGTGGCCCGAGATGTGCACCTTGGTGAACTTGGAATGGTTTGGGTGCTTCTCAATGAGCTTGGTGATGCCCGAAATCGTCATGTTAAAGTTGCCGCCGACGTCAATACTCTACATCAACAATTGAACACACCAGACCGAATCTCCTGGTCAGCTGCGCCTCCTCCACACCCTCCAATCCTGTCAAGTGCGGCCAGCACCTGCAGCTTCGGCGCGTATTTGCGCAGATGTTCCAGCGTCGCGTCCGTCAGTTTGCGGCAGTTCTCAATGCTGAGCTCCTTAACCTCTGTACAACGTCCATTCCTCATCAGCATTTCCCACGATCACAACAATACCGACGCTTACCAGGGCAGTTTTTCAGCAGCGTCTCCATGGCTTCGTCCGTGAGGCGGAAGCAGCCCGAAAAATTGACCGAGTGCAGTTTGGGGCAGGTCTGGGAAAGCATCTCGACAAAAACCGTCGAGATCTTGGCGCCAAGGATCTCCACGCGCGTCATGCTGGTGTGGAAGAAGCCGGCGGGCAGCGTGTCGTCCCCCAGCCGGCCGCCACGCAGAAGCGCACGGATGACCTCCTGCTTGGCCCTGTGCGTGCGCGACTTGGAGGGCTTGCCGATGCGATGCGCGCGCGCCAGTGTCTTCTCGTTGAGGATCACGTTTAGCTGCCGCGGCGCCTTCGAGATAAACTTGAGCACCAGCTTGTCCAGCGCAGGCACATCACGTCGGAACGCCATAATTGGAAACTAATATATTTGGTTATTTTCTTTTTGGGAACTAATATAATTGGTTATTTCTATATGTTCCCAAAAATAAAAAACAGAACGGCCTCCGACATCTGCCCAATTGATCCTTTCCAGGCAGCAGCTCTAGGGCGCCATGAAGTTCGGCAAGCAGCTGGAGATCTCGGCCAACCCGGAGTGGCGCGACAACTACGTGCAGTACAAGCGACTGAAGCGGCTGATCAAGCGCGTGGCCTTCGAGTTGGAGAAGCAGCAGAACGAGCAGAAGAAGCTGCAGCACAAGCTCGCCCCCAACGCCGGCGCTGGGGGTGGAGATGTGCAGCTTCAGGTGGTGGACGAGACGCACCCGCTGCTTAAAGCTGTGGTGGACGAGGTGCAGGACGCCAAGGATCAGTTCTGGGAGGTGGTGGACGCCAACCTCAAGATCGTCAACGACTTCTACGTGGGCAAGGTGGTGACGCTCACGCGCTCCGTGGGCGAGTTCGAGGCCATGCTGGAGGACGAGAAGATGCCCACGGGCCACGTGCACACACGCTCGCGCACACACTCGCAGGGTGAGTGGCTGAAGGACTGATTTATTGCTTCCAGAGAGGTTTGATACGAGTGTCGGCTGCGTTAATATTGCTAGCGGACCACGGGTTTGCGGCGTTGCAGGAGATCTACGATACGCTGGTGGATCTGCGCACGTTCGTGCAGATCAACCACTCGGGCTTCCGGAAGATCGTCAAGAAGGTGCGTGGTCAGCTTGGTGGTGAGTAGCATGGCTGCTGACGTATGGATGTTGGTGCATGTTGCAGTTTGACAAGACCATCAAGGCGCACACGCTGGAGACGTTCATGGAGCGGCTGGCCAATGAGCGGTTCTACGGGTCCACGGACATCGAGGAGCTGCTGGATCGTGTGTTTGGACTCACGTCGAAGTACGACTTGATCAATAGTTGGTTAAGAGGGAGGTCTCACGGCGAACCTTTTGCAGGGACAAACTGGAGGCTGGAAACATGGAGCGCCGTATGCGCCGCATGCAGGGCGACCAGAACTCGCTGTTCCGTAAAGTAAGTTTTGCAACGAGATGCTCGAATACGTGGGAGCGAAGTGTACTGAATCTCCATATTGCGTGGCCTCCAGGTGAAACCCGTCCCCTTCTGCATCTCGGTGGCGCTGTTTGTCTTCCTGCTTTTTGTTCGCATCACTCCGAAAGGTAAGAGGGGTCTGCATGTGTGAAATCCACTTAGTTAATGTATTGATTGTATCTTCGAAACTGCAGGCGAAGACGTGCAGCAGCGATGCTTGGCGATGCTCGTATTCATCACGACTCTATGGGTGACGGAAGCGCTGCCCTACTTTGCTACTGCACTGCTTGTGCCACCGCTTGTCGTGTTCTTGAACATTCTGAACGACAAGGCCCACCCGGACCATTTG
Organism: Phytophthora pinifolia; assembly: GCA_000500225.2. NCBI lineage: Eukaryota > Oomycota > Peronosporomycetes > Peronosporales > Peronosporaceae > Phytophthora > Phytophthora pinifolia. The sequence goes on from KV733326.1 coordinate 45,267, forward strand.
CTCACTGCCAGTACGTGCTTCGTATAGACACAGGATTTGGTGCAATTGCTCGCTTAACTCAAACTTTGCCGTTTGTGTGGCGAAACTCGCAGGGCAATCTGCGAAGGAAGTGATGTCCAGCATGGTCAACCACACGACGATTCTGATTATGGGCGGGTGCGTTCTACTAACTGAATTGGGCGACGTATAGAAATGCTAACCTTGCTGGATGTAGTTACTCCATCTCGGCAGCGTTCGCCAAGTGCCAGATCGAGCTTTACATTGCGGCTTTTCTCCAACGCCGCTTTAAGAAGAGACCGAACTTGTTCCTGCTCGCTATCATGCTCATGGGACTGTTCCTCTCGATGTGGATCAGTAACCACACGGCCCCCGTGCTGTGCGTGTCGGTAAGTAACCAAACTGTGATACTTTTCGTTGGATGCCAACCATTTGTGGTTCTGACGCTTAATGCTGCGTAGGTCCTACTTCCGATTATTCGAGATTTCCCTAAGGACAGCACCTACGTGAAGACGCTGCTGATCGGATTGGCTTTCGCCTGCAACCTAGGAGGCATGATGACCCCGATCTCCTCGCTTCAGAACACGCTGGCAGTGTCCTTTCTGGAGAAGGCCGGCTACACTGTTACTTTTGGCCAGTGGATGGCCATGGCAGTCCCTTTCTGTACGGTCGGCACTATCCTGGTACGAGATTGTTGTAATGGCTTTGATGCTTCCTTAGAGTCACACATGCTTACTTACTCTTTCTCTTCGTTTGTGATAGTGCTGGTTGTTCTTGCTGTGGGTAATGGACCCGCAGGATGCTAAGTACATCCCACAGATCGTCTACGACCAAAAGCAGAAGATCAGCAGTCTTCACGTCGTTGTTGTGTCCATGACTCTTCTTACAATCTTCTTGTGGGCGTCGTTCACGGTCACAAGTGCAACATTCGGTGACTTGGGTATCATCTCCATGATGTTCATGGTACGTGCTTAGCGTTTGCGCATCTTCTTGGTCAGTACTAACTGGAACCTCTTTATATTTCCAGTTCATCATGTTCGGCACGGGAATGCTCAGCCAATTCGACTTCAACTCGTTTTCCTGGCACATCCTCTTCCTAATCGGCGGCGGCAACGTTTTGGGAGATGTAAGTCGCCGATGTAATAACCAAATGATCGTTCACCGCTAAGCGCGCTTTTCTCCGTGCAGGCCGTACAACGATCGGGACTTCTCGACACGCTAAGCCAGTCGGTCATCCATGCGCTGCCGTCGGGCAACGTTTGGATGGTTACCGTCTCGCTGTGCAGCCTCGTGGTTTGCCTCACCACGTTCGTCTCGCACACGGTTGCTTCGATCATCCTGCTGCCGATAATTGTGCAGATGGCCATCCAGATCGGCCACCCGCACATTCCCGTCATCTGCTGCGCTCTGGCGATTTCTGCTGGTAAGGAGCAGTTGCGCGAGTTTTGCAGGTGATAGATAGCCTACAGTTTGCTGACACTTTCATGCGTGGCGTGTGTATGACTGTGCAGCAATGGCGCTGCCATTCTCATCCTTCCCGAACATCAACTCGCTGCTGGTGTTGGACGATCACGGCCAACCGTACCTGGAAGTGAAAGACTTCCTTCGAGTGGGGGTGACGTTCTCCCTCGTAACGATGGCTTTGATCGTCACGCTTGGCTACGGCCTTATCGTCCTAGTGCTGGGGTACAACATCGATCCGACACCAATTATGATGGGATTATAGATCAGAAGGGCGAGCCCTTGCCGGCATATTTCTGGAGAAGATAGAGATCAGCAGCGAGCTCATGCTCTGCATCATCACCATTGCGCACTTCAAACTTGCGCGATTGAATAAACCCATCAAATTCATCTTCTCCAGCAGACCTAAAAGGACCGACTATACTTCTTGATCTCGTACAGGATCTCCTGCGTCGTAACAATCTCCGAGTTGAATGGTGGAGGTCGCTGGTAGCTCCGCTTGACGATCTCCACAAATCGCGTGTAGTACAGCAGGAGTTGCGTCAGTACTTGCTTGAGAATCTCCATACCGTTGCGGAAGTTGGAGAAGTACGTCATCACGTTGCCGTTCATCTGTTCAATCCCGGCCTTCCACGTCGCCGCGAACTCGCGGACGATCTTCTCGATCTGTGCAGTATCCACTTGCCCAGCTGTCGACGCAGCCCCGGCTCCAGCGCCTTTGGTTAGTGTCACTTGCTCGCGCTGGCGAACGAACATGATGAGCTTTGCGTAGTAAGTCATGAGCTCCTCTTCGACGAACTTCTCGCGCTGTCCTGCAAGCAGCTCCTCAAATTTGGATGTCTCTTCCGAAATGACGTGCCGCTCCTCGAAATGTGTGAGCACGAGATCGAAGTTATTGATGAGGAACACGCACTTGTCCTTCGCGTTTGTGTGTTGCTCCGACAGCCGGGCTAGCAGGCTGAGGATCTCGTCCCGCATCACCGTCAAGTTGTTCAGAACCATGTCGCCTGCGCCATTCTCGTGCATTTGAGCGCTCGAGATCGCAGAGTCGTCGCCCCCAGGCTTGGAAGACTGGGCTTGTTGCGTATACAGGCTCAAACTGAGGATGGATGAAGCAAACTCCGCATACCGCCGAATGACAAAGTGAGGGTGCAGGTCGATGTGTCCTAGTTTCTTCGCCTTGGCATTCTTCACGCTCATCAAGTTGAGATCGAACACGACCTTAAACCGTGGCCACAACAACAGCGCCACCCGGTCAAAGTACGCATCCAGACACGGGATACGGCGCTTCTCCATCACCAACCGCTGCGCGTACGTGAGTCGAATCATGAGGAGCAGTCCAATGGCATCGTAGCATGTGAACAAGTAGTTCTCCATGTTCTCGAGACACAGCGACAGTGTTTTGGCAAACACTCGCATGAACAGGTCCCGGCTGCGGAACGCGCTCTCCTGCTGGTTGCTGGACTTGAAGAACTCGATGAGGAAAAGGTACTCCGACGTCACGGAGTCCATCAGATGCTGCTGCACGTTGCGGAATACAGCCTCGTACGGCAGCTTCAGTCCCTGCTGTTGAGCCACGTGCAGGATCAGCGGCGGTGCCGACGCGGTCTCCAGAATCTTCTCTCGTTCAGTGACCGAGAAGGTATCGCTGCGCTTGCTCAGGTTCACGCGGGAGCTGAAGATCCCCTTTAACGACTGCTCGTCCACGGCAATGACGTCCGTGCGCGTCGCGACTTCTTCGTGGAACTTCATTAACCCTGTGTGATAGGCCCGAAACACGCTCGACAAAGTCTTGCTCATGGCCTCCGCATACACCTCCCGGAACTCATCCTCCACCTCGGGCGCGTTGTCCGTCAAAAAGGTCACCAAGTACTTCATCGGCAGCAATGTGTTCTGCTGCACCATCTGCACGTTGGTCTTGGGTTTCTTGACCTCGTTCATCTTGGCCAACAAGAACTCCCTGATGCGTGCGATCGCACGTGCACGCAGCTTCTTCAGTTGAGCGTCGACGTCCGCGAAGGCCGCTGTCTGAGCCGGCACGAGGTCGAAGCTCGAGCCCGACGGATCCGGCTCGCTGAGCTGGGCGTATTTCAGCTTGCCGTTAAGCGTGACGAGCGCGTGCAGATAGGCCTCGTTGACCTCCCCCTCGTCGATGGTCTTGATCAATGAGGGCGCGACGGCTACCTGGTCTAGGTACGTCTGCAGCCTCTCCTCCGTCTCGCGACGGTTCTTGAGCTTGACGTTCATGCCGATGGACTCGTCCTGCAGGTGGCGGATCTCGTCGCTGATGCCGCCCAGGTCGGCCTGGAAGCCCAGCAGCATCTCCTGCATCTTGGCCAGCAGATTGTCGCAGTCCTGCACCTCGTCGTGCAGCTCCACAATGTCCGCCGACTTCATGACGTACTGCGCCACAGACGCTGCCTCGGCCGCGCGCAGCTCCTGCTCGATCTGCTGCGCGTACTCGCGCAGGTCCACGCCCTGCGACAGCGCCTCCTTGATCACACCGTCCTGCTGGAAGAGCTCCAAGTAGTCGTCCAGCTCATCGAAGTCGATGTCGTCCAGATCCGCCATCTTCACACTATGTAACCTCTTCGATTTTATCTTCTGGTGTGAAATATCAGATGTTTTGGGGTTTTAGTAGATACTAAACATCCAATATATACATATCGTA
>KV733327.1:0-11093 GCA_000500225.2 Phytophthora pinifolia
CCATCGCAATATTTACTCCAGTGTCACTTTACAATAATGGCAGCCGGTATCAAGAGCTCCGCGACAGAGGCGGCTCGCGCGCCCCCCAAGGCCAAGGCGGCCTCCTCGTCGACCCCCCACCGTGCGGCCTCGTCCCACACCGCTGCGCGCAAGAAGGATGCGCGCAAGCCCCCGCATGGCTCCCAGACGGGCGGCACCAGCGTGAGCATGAGCAAGAAGGCGCCGGATGGCGGGCTGGACGCGCTAGGAAGCGCCGCAGGCTTGTCCAGCGGCGATCTGTTCGCGCGCAACCTGTCGGTCATGAGCGTGGCCCACGTGGCACGCGGCGTGGGCTTCGACGCCGTGCACAAGTCGGCGGCGGACGCGCTGACCGAGATATTGGCCAAGTGTATACAATATATTGCAATCTTATTGATTATCAATGCTATTCGTAAACTAAACTGTTTTTTTTTTGCTGGTTTGTAGATATTCAGCGGATCGGAGGAGCGGCGAAGGACATTGCCGAGTTGGCCGGACGGACCCAACCGAAAGCTACGGATGTGGTGCAAGCTCTGCGGGACTTGGCACCTGCCCCTGTGGAGATTAAGGACCTGGTGAAGACGCTGGAGACGGCCAGGAGACCTTTTCCGAGAGATGTGCCGGCCTTCCCTGCCAGGAAGAGAGATATCTCGGGAAACACCATTGAGCAGACCAAAATCGGTCGAAGAGAGGGCCTGCCGCCTCACGTGCCGAGCTTCCTGCCTCCGCTACCCAACCGCCACACGTACAGCTCTGAGAGTCGCCTTGTGGTGGACAGAGAGCAGGATGCCAAGCGAACGAGACTGGAACTGCTCAGTGAAAAGGCCCAAGTGCGGCAGTCGCTGCACGGACTGCAGACCGTGGCTGCCAGTACGTTGACGTTGCGAGGAGGTTGACTAGACTACTCACCGACGTCCTGACGGTGGGGTTGTGTTGCGATCTTGACAGAAAAACCGGCGGTTCTTGTGCACCAGCCAACGTGGAATGCCTTCCAGGGCTCCACCGGAGACAATGCCACGGAGAACCCCTTCGTGCAAGCACCCGTTGTCAGCCCGGCAGACAAGGTGCGATCCTTGCAGAATGATTTGAGGCGAGTGAGCTCATGATCCTTCCTTGGTGATGGCTATCAGACCATTTTCTCTGGCCCCGACCGCGACTTCGTGCCGAATGTTGACCGAGAGAAGGCGCAGTCGAAGAACCAACTGGACAACGTCAACATCCCCAAGCTGTCGAGGTGCGCTGCGTTTGAAGTACCGAGATCAGATTTCCGGGATCTGACGTCTGCTTTACAATTGACTGCGACAGCCAAGAGCTCGGCAAGGAGGAGAAGATCTTGTCCGGTACATTCCACGACGGCGACTCGGAGTAAACGATGCGGTCATTCAGCATYGTCAAGTGCAATCGATGCATCCACCTTTTCCCACCATAACGAGCGAACCTCTTGMTGTGTCTTGCTTGACCCATTGTGATGAACAGAGGAGGCGATRGACCGGAGACRGCGGAGGTAAGCTATGCTTATCGTCCGTTCATATTGGATAGCGCRGCTTCGCAATTGGTGTAGTGTACGAMGCCCTCGTCGTCCGAGCCGCCGCTCGAACGCGGAACATCGTCCATCTCGACATGGCGGGCCCAGTGACSATGGCCTTCTTGTTGCGCTGGTCCATGAACTTCTACGCCGCAAAGGCGATGAAGACGAAGAAGAATGCAGCGGACRGGCCTGAAAGGATGGGCAAGCTTTGYCRYWMGATRCMGCSRCCRKCRSTGTCGTGCAGCGCGKGCCMGWSRAGMCGYRMGAASWGCTGACGGTGCAGTCGTTGTCGTCTCTGCAGTGGCCTGGGTTCGGTRGTRTCGWGCCCCAACTGGTGGAGAGMGCAACGTTGAGAATGATGTACATGGACATGGGCTCCTTGAGCATGCTCTTCTTGGGGTTGGACTGCGCGTCATCYTGCGGCACTTTTCCGATTTACTCGGCCGGGATCTCGGAAGATGACGTCCAGCGTACGTATCCCCGACCTGGTACTTGAGATAACTCGTGTACGCAGCAGGCTGGACGGGCCAATTGACCAAGATGACATCCAATTGGTACTCGAACGCCGGCATCAGGTCCTTGTTCAGTTCCTCTGCACCAAGGGGCTTCGAGAATTTCTTGTTGGCACTCATGTCGGGTAGAAGCCGGTTGTTGCCCATGTCCGGCTTGGCCACGACCTCCATGAATCCACCTCGGAAGCAGACCTTGTTCCAGGTCTGCACCATGCCGGCGCAGTAGGACATATGCTGTGCGTTTCCAAGCCTGCGGCTCGGCGTACGTGCTCCAGACCGTTTTCTCGACCATCGGCGAATGAGTTCTCGCCGGGTATCAACGCAGTTCGCGGGTTCGCTGGGTGTCAAACCAACATTCACGTTGAGCCTCGAATTAGGCAATGGCAAAGGTAACGGCCGAGTCGGCCATTGCCCTGGTCTGCACCAGAATGGATGAGCGCTCGCACCCGCCGACGCCGCGGTTCGCCCGAGGCTACGCATCGCCTCAGTCGAAGGCGATGGCGCCGTACACGGAGCTCGACATCTTCCCCTCGCTGTCCCCGCCCTGGAATAACGCGAGCCAGTCGCCTCCACGGACTTGGCGTCGTCGCGGCCTCGCCAGTCTGCCGTTCGCTTTCGCGCTGCCGTCGGAAGCAGTCGACCGAGTCTCGAGCTTTCCCCCGTCAACTCCCGCCGCGAACGTCCTGGACGCCTTGCGCAGTCGGACGCTGCTCGACTTGTCGTGCATGAGGGAGTTCTCGTTGCTGCGCACCAGGCCTCTGCCCGAGCGGAACTTGTCGTGTCTGTCCGTCAGCTCCGCGTACAACATCCAGACCGAGCAACTTCAGCTCCAACACCTTGCGACTCGAGGCCTTCCCAACGACCACAAGAGCAGCGACGCCAGACGACCGTCGCCCGTGAAGCGACAAGCCTCCAAGCTGGTCGGTCTCCGCTCTCGAATCGCCCACGCTCACCGGAGAATCCTACACCACGCAGAAGAACCAGCTGACCACGTTAGCCACACGCGTCGGTCTCCACCGTCGATCCCAGTGACGTCCCGGCCTCATGATCCGCAGCAGAAAGCGCAGGCTGTACAACGTCCCCGAGCAGAACCGACTTCAAGCGCCACGCTTTCGGTGGCGGAGCTACACGGGTTCCTCCAAGAACAGGATCTGGCGGCGCTCATGTCGGCGACGGGCTTTTCACGTGCCGAGCTGTTCGCGCGCTGGGCTCGCTTCAAGGCCTTGTGCTCCATGGCCAAGAGTCCGCACGGCGTGGACAAGGAGACGCTGCGCCACGGCGTCCCGCAGCTGTCGGTTGAAGACCAGTTCTTCGTGGATCGGGCGTTCGACGTCCTCGACTCGGACGGCTCCGGTGCCTTGGACTGGCCCGAGTTCATCGCGGCCTTGAGTGCGCTGGAGAAAGGTGACGCCTCGCGACGCCTCGAGTTCCTCTTCCACGCCTACGACCTCAACAGCGACGGCTTCATCCAGCGACACGAAGTGCAGTTGTTCTTCCTGGCGAGCTTGTTGGTTCCCCAGACGCCTCAGGCTCTCGAAGTGGCTCGCCATTTCGTGGACAAGATCTTCAGCTCGCTGGGAAGAGAGCAATGCGACTCCATCCGCGTGGGCGACGCCATGACGTATCTGTGCGAGCATCCCACCACCGACGCCTACAGCATTCTGGGGCGTACAATGATCTCCACGCCTCCTTCAACGCCCGTCCCGCTCGGAATCCGCCCCAGACGAAGACCCACATGAAAGCCACACCGCTCCGAGCGAACACAAGAACCCAACAAGTTAAGAATCTATGACAGAAGCTCAGACGTCAGTCGACGCCGTGGGTAAGACGTTCCGTCGAGGCGCCAGAGGCTGTAGACAACAGACGTTAGTAGTGGAGCAACTCAACGGCCCAGCACTGAAGCGCTGCTCTCACCTGGCGGAAGATGTTCGCTTGTTCTTGTTGCTTTTCACGTCTGCCACTGGCGGATTCGTCCTCTTCTTGGTCGTCGTACCGATTCACTTTTCGGAAGTTCCTCCCGGACGCGAAGTGGTGGTTGCGTGCGCGTGGAGGAGACCGCGTCTTGGCGTCCCACACGGCTTGCTTCGCCTTGGCCGACGGTCGTTGACGCACGTGAGTCTTCGGAGAGATCGAGGCCGATCCACGGGCGTTGGTGGCGTCAGTCTGGAGCTTGAACGCCACGTGTTTGCGGCGCGGACTGGCCTTGATGGGGGACACCGCGGGGATCAACGGCAAGCGGATGTCCCGACCGGATTCGTGCTGGCCCAGTTTCGCCGTCCGGACAGGAGAGAAAGGCACTTGAGCGCCACTTTTCCCCTCCGCGTCATGCTCTTCCACGCCGTCAAACGCTGCCTGGAAAGCGCCAGCAAACGTGCGTCAGAGCCTGCGTGATCAAGCAAGAGTAAAGCAGACCAACGTACGCTGTAGTTGTGGAGCTCCAGTCGCGACTTGCGGCTTGGATTCCTGCGCGGCCCACGCTTTTCAACGCCGCGAACGACAGCGTTCACCCCCATCGCGAGACGTGAGGAGTCCAACTGCGGCAAGTGCGCCATGGTCGACGCGGTTTGGATGGGGCGTCCGGGGGGTTCTGGCGGTGGAGACGGAGTGATTGAAGCCCTCGGACGCTTGATCGGTGAGCACATCGCCGCCGACAGCCTCTCTTGCTCCTCCCTCGCGTGAGCGTTCCCGTCACAGACTGAGAAGGGCAGCGTGTCTCGCTCCAGCTCGAACTTGCTGCGTCGTGAACTCCCTCGCCCATGAGTTCGAGGTGCAGCGGGCTGGTCGCTCCGTTCTGGACGCGTAGGCGACCACCCACCCGTCTCCGCTCCAGTCATGACCGTGGAATTGGCCGCCACGTACGCTTGGAATTGCTGGTGCTCTGCTGGCGACGGCACCACAGCGTCATCGCTTTCACGCCTCCCAGAAGCCCCTCCAAGACTCATCGAGGCGATAATGCTCGTGGTTGCGCGACGTTGCGCGCGGCCTGCTTCGCGCTCTAGCTGCGCCAGCAAGTCGTTCCGTCTGGCCAGTTCCTGCGCTGGGAGCTGCCGTGGCGTGCCAAGCGAGAAGATGTTGGTCAGTGCGGCCGTGTCCAGCGCTTCCTCACTCTCCGCAATCGATTCGCTGGCGGTGGCTTGCACGGACAGCCTCGCCGCTCTGGGTTGCGGCCTGTCGCCAGCGAGATGGAGCTCCATGTCAGCTTCAGCCGTGATCGTCGTGACGCCGTCAACTTGCGCTTCGGCCGCGGACGGGACGATCACTTTGTGGCGCACTGTCGTCCAGCGACTTCCGTTTCGCGGCGGCGGGGCCAGGAGCAGGAGAATCTTACGCGAGATGGCACGTTGGGACGGGTTTGCCGCGCTCAGAGCAGCTTTCTTGCCCACCTGGTTGGGAGCTCGACGATCCATCGCCACCGCTCGTGGCGGGGTCTCAGCCACGTAGCTGCTCAGCAAGTCTTGCTCGGGACCTTCGCCTGAAGGAGCCTCAACGTCAACGTTCAAGGGCCCACGAAACTTGGGCTTGCTCTGCGGGACTTCCGTCTGGAAAACCCGCGACCACGTGACGGTCTTCGGAGTCTTGTCAGTAGCGAGAGCTGGTGGCTGCGCTTGGCTTGGTCGTTCCGCGCTCTTGTCTTCCTCTTCTTCCGCCACAAGAAGCGCCTTCTGCACAAGCTGCTGCAAGTGCGTTAGCGCGACGCGAGCGTGGCTGTGCGTCTTCTTCGCAAGCGACTCGTGGTTTGCAGCCACCACGAACGTCACTGTGCTGGGCACGGCGCTCACGAGGCCCTTGGCGAGCAGTCCACGCAGGAAAGCAGACACTTGGTCGGCTGGAATGCACCATTCCCCCTGTCCAACACCACCAAGCTTGTGCTTGGCTGGCAACGACTCAATCGCCGCAGATGTGGGGAACCGAAGCAGCTCCAGGTCCGTTCGATCCGCGTGCGTCTCGAGAAACTGGAGGAAGCGTCGCAGAAACACCAGCGGAGGCGGCAGCGCGTCCAAGGACGCGGAGCTGGGAGACTGCGGAGCTGGAGCCCAGTGGCTTTTCCGCTTGAGAACCTGCTGCCTGCCCTTGAACGCTGGTGTCCCGGTGCCAGCGATTCGGTCGAGTGAAGCGGACGGCTCAACGGCGCCCATCGCGACGCCTTGGAACGCTTGTGCGCACATTTGCCTCGCTGCCTCGGCAAAAAGCGACGCGTTCTCGGACCGCACTTGCATCTCCTGGAAGATGGCGGCCAGCAGGTCGTCCACCAGGAACACGCACATGTCGTCGGCGTCGCTCATCGCCGCGCGACGATCCTCCAGCAGCTCCCGTCGCCGCTCTTCATCGAGTCGTTCTTCGTCGACGGCATCGTTCTCGGCAGCGTTCGGCCCAGCGGTAGTGGGCTCCTCAGGCTCTTCGCCGCTCATCCTTTCTGCTCGGCACCACAGCCACCGCTCCAGCCCTCCCGCCCGGAAAAGACACTCGCCCCGCCCACGCAAATACTTCCGAAACGCTCTCCCGACGCTGGAAATGAACACCACAGCACAGCTCTCCAAAGCTCCAAAAGCCCCAACGCTGCTTACCTGAGTCCGCGGCGTTTCCCGTCTTGAGCTGCTGAATCAAACACACACGTCCCTGTGTCAGTGTGGTCTATTGAATAGCCTTATACCTTGGAAGCGTCCTCGTCGTCAGGCAGGCAAGGTCTGGCCCCTGGTCATCCGCTGGCCTTTCACAACGCGGTTCCCGTCGGCGATCGCTCTATCTCTGCCGTGGGGGGCGGAGCCGACGCCGCCTTGCCAGCGGAGTGCTTCGGTCGGCGCTGGTAGAACAGCATGTACGCCTCGCACTGCAGTACCTGCTCGAAAGACACGCGCGTGACGACGGTGTCCGAGACATAGTACCACGTCCGCTCCCCGTTCCTGGGCGTCGCCACCTCCGGCACACGCTCGTCCGACGCCAGGCGGCTGCGCGCACGAGCAAGCAGCAGCGCCTCTCGCCGGCGGGAGCGACTAACGTAGGCAACGTAGTGGCCCGAGCGCTTGTTCCCCTTGTGCACCACCACCGCGATCAGCTCGTAGCAGAGCGAGTGCTTCTTGGCGTCGCCGCCGCCCTGACGCAGCGTCTCGCTCACGTACGGCGTCATGTCCAGCTTGTCCGCGAACGCGATGTGCTGCGTGATCTTCCGCGAGCGCGCCAGGCGCTTGATGTGCACCACGAGGACGCGCGGCAAGGCCGACACGAACAGCTGCATGGACGCATCGCGCAGCACCACTTCCATCTCGGGCTCGCCGTTCGAGCCCAGGCGCTTCTTGCGCATGAACCGCTCGGCCACACTGCGCACCTTGGGCTGGCGCGAACACTTTTCGCAGTCGTAGCCGTTGTTGGCCTCCACCAGCAGCTGCGTCTCGCTCACGAAGCTGTCGAGGCAGTCGGCAGTCGTCAGCTCGCGGCGGTGGCCGTCCGGCACGGACACGCTCAAGTGGAACGCGTCCTCGACGATCTCCGTTCGCTTGCCGCACGCCTTGCACGTCACCGCCGTCGTGAGCGCGCCGCCGAACAAGTTGCGCGTAAAGTTGAGCTTGGAGTACACTTGGCGCTTCTCGGCTCGCGCGTGGAGCACGGCGGACGGGCGGGACGAGAGCGTGGCGCGCGTCTCCACCTTGGACGCGTCCAGCATCATGTCTTCTTCGTTGAGGTTCAGCCGCTTGGCCAGCAGATGCTGCACCTCCTTGACGGTCGCGCTCTTGGGCACTTGCATCGAGATCGTCTCGCCCGTCTCGGTCTTGACGAAGATCTGCCGGGTCTCCTCGCGCTCCGAGCTGTCGGCGTCGTCTTCCCTCTCCTCCTCCTCGGCTTCCTGCTCGCCCTCCTCCGTCTGCTCCCCGTCCGTCGTGTCGTCTTCCCAGTTGCCGTGGCGATGCGACGCGTCGTCTCCGTCGTCGTCTGGGAGCTCCGACGAGTTGGCAGTGCTGCAGCTGCTGCTCGTCGCGCTGGGCTTCGTCGCGTCCTCGGCCGGTTGCTCAGCTGGGGGCAACGGCGGGTCGATTTCCTCGTCAATGGCCCACAAGAAGCTCGTGAAGAGCTCGTGCGCGTCCTGCTGGTACACACCACGGAACTGCGAGAACTTCTTGCGCATCTCCTTGAGCAGCGGCGCCACCGTCAGCACCGACGACGACCCGGAGCGTGAGCGTCCGCTCTTGCTCTTGGCCCGGCGATCCGACGGACTCTCACGCGCCAGCGCCTTCCGCGCGCGCTTCTTGACCGTCTCGTGGAGCATCCTGCAACAGTCACAGCATTGTCAATACGTCAGCCGTCCATCTGGCTGCCAGTTCCTCGCTCAACGTACGTGAACGTGGTCGTAATGGGCGTGTTGGCCGTCTCCAGCACCTCCTCAATGTGCGTATGCTCGGGGAAGTAGTGCGTGGCCGTGAGCAGCGCCTGCATGGACGCGTTGAAGTAGCAGGTGTTGCCCAGGTTCGTAAAGCCCAGCACGGTGGTGGGCATCTCCCTCTCGCTATGAGCAGCAGGGCTTTTCAGCTCCACCGGTTGCGTGGCCGTCTTCAGCATCTTGCGTCTCATCTTGTCCTCCCTGGCCTTGGTACGTAGCGGCATGTTGAGCAGCGCTACTCCGTTGGGAGGCTCGTCAGCAGCATCCACAGCCCCATTCCCCCTCTCCTTGATCTCGAGCTTAAGGGCTCCACGGGGCACGGGCGGCGTGTCGGCGTGGACGTCCAGATCCAGCAGGTTCTGGGACGAGCCATTGGGCGTGGAGATGGGCGACACCGCCGTCTGCGGCGCACGGAGCTGGTTGCGTATCTGGCGCCGCTTCTTGGCTGCGAGTTCGTCCAGTGCGGCGCAGAAGTCCTTGCGAGCGCGCTCCACCTTGGGCCGGGCGTCTACGGGGATGTCCATGTTGCAGGGATCGCACCAGAAGAGCTGTTGGGCCAATTGCAGCCCCACAAAGTGCTTGGCGTGCGTCTGCAAGTGCTGGCTGAAGTGGCCATCGCTGAAGCAGCCCACGAAGGCGCAACTGACGCAGATGACGAGGTCGGTGGCTTCGGCGTAGCTCTCCCAGCTCTGCAAGCAGGAGGAACCGGACGAAGAGGATGGACAGGAGTCACACAGGAGATGCGAACGCTTCTTGAGCTCTCGACGGAACTCGGGCAGACGCACGGCCTGCCCCACGTGGCGGCAGCTCTTGTCCCCCGCCATGGACGCTGCTTCAGTCCGCCCTGGAGCTGCCCAATTGGTTTCTGCCAAGTTGGTGTGGTGTACTCAAAGGTGAGGTGCGGCACATACTGTAGCCATATGCCAACAATTGCGTTTGTTGCCATGCAACCGGACGTGATAATTGTGTCCCTACCTCCGTAGTAGTAATGAGCCGTCGATAACTGCGCAGATGCTGAAAAGGCTAGTCCTCAGTGACTGTGACAGTCTGTCTGCTGGTAGTCTCGGTGACTTGTCATCAGTGCCGGCATGTGTGGCATGCAACGCACGTAACTTCGGCCACATTTTCAAGTCATATCGGTGTCAACAGTGGCCGCTCAAACATGTTCATTACGCCTCAGCGCCGCAACTACACCTTGCACCAGCCAAGTTGTATTGCAGACCAAGCGACTTCAACTTGTCTTGGTACAGTGTGCCGTTCGCGAAAGGTCGCCACGCCAGCGCCCGCATTGTCTCCAAACCACTTGCTCTTTGTATGAACACATACGAACCCCAAGACAACTTCTGCATAAGACGGGGAAGCCTGTCGGATCTTGCGACAAGAAAAGAAAAACAAGCGCAAAGCGTCGCGCCCACCGAGGAGTCTCCATTCCTTTCCGTTCCGCCAGCCGAGCGCATCAAAAAGACCTGATAACGAGAAGAAAATGCCCAAGGACTGCGCCTCTGCGTCCGACTGCAAGGGCCACGAGCACGACCAGGAGGAGCTGGCGGCCAAGAAGAAGCGACTTAAGACCCAGCGCGCAGCCAAACTAGCCGATTCAGAGGACGACGAGACCGAAGAGGAGGACGCCCTCTCTGGCGACAACAGCGAGGACGAGGAGCGCGACTACTCCGTGGACTTTGGCGCCATCACAGCGCGTCTGGGCGGCTTGTCCAATAACCACCGCCGCTCCGTCGTGTCGTCCTTCGTGCCTCCTCCTACCGAGCAATGGACGCCCCCCGTTCATCCCAAGAGCTCACGGGATGCTGACTCCATCCGGCGCTCAGTGCGGCGTAACTTGCTTTTCGCCAACATCCCGGAGGACACTTTGCAGGTGCTGGTGAACGCCATGAAGTACGTGGCCGTGGACGCCGGCGTGGACGTCGTGAGCCAAGGAGACGTCGGAGGAGACAGGTTCTTCATCCTGGACAGCGGCACATGCGACGTGCTGGTCAATGACCGCGTGGTGGGCGAGGTGGGCGCCACGTCGCCTCGCAACTTCTTCGGCGAGCTAGCCTTGCTTTACGACTCGCCGCGTGCAGCCACTGTGCGCGCCAAGACGCCCGTCGAGTGCTGGTCGCTGGACCGCGTCACTTTCAAGCGCGTGCTCATGGCCACCACCATGCAGCAGCGCGCGCTGTACCTGGACTTCTTAGACCAGGTGCCTATCTTCTCGACGCTGTCCAGCTACGAGAAGATGACGGTGGCCGACGCCTTGCGCGTACAGTTCGTGGACTCGGGGGATACCATCCTCACCGAGGGCTCGAGAGGAGACGACTTTTACATTATTGCAGACGGAGAGGTCAAGTGTACGCGTGGAGGCGAGGAGGTGTCGGCCCGACTAGGAGCAGGAGACTTCTTCGGAGAGCTGGCGCTCATCCACGACGACGTGCGCCAGGCCACTGTCACTGCCGTGCGCAAGACCAAGCTGCTTGTGCTGGACCGAGCCACCTTCAAGCGCCTATTAGGGCCCATGCAGGAACACCTGCGCAAGCGCGCTGATCTCTACGAGCTCTACATGAACGCGCCCAGAGCTACCGGGCAGAACTAATCCCACCGTCAAGAGCTCAGCAGGCCTCTATTAGCCACCGAGTAGATATTGTAGATACGCATGGAAGCTCGCCAA
>KV733328.1:0-10575 GCA_000500225.2 Phytophthora pinifolia
CGACAAGTGCAGACTTCTCGGGAAGACGCTCGTGCTGTGCTCTGAAATGTATACAAGCCGCACGTGCGCCGGTGCTGCCGGCTACATGTCAACCTTGGGATGGTGTGCCCACACTGCGACTTCCGGGCCGGCCGCGATGAAAATGCGGCCTTCAACATCATTTGGTTCGTTTGGGTCGGCTCGCGCATCTCCGATCTGAACGCGTGCGGCAGTGAGTGGTACTTTAGTATCTCGGCTTACAGCGAGCAACCAGGATCCTCGATGAAGAAGATAAGCGAGACCGAGAGGGTGGTTTCGAGAAACTTTCTCGGCGAGCTGCCCTCAAATAGACCTCCATGCATTCATCGGAAGCTGGGACTCTGCAGGGTGGCATTCTCGTCTTCGGCTAACATTGAGAAGAAGCAGTTTCGGAGGAAGAACGTCTTGGTGTTGCGCTCTTCCTCGCCGCGAAAACCACCTTCTGTCATGATGGAGACAAAGCGAACGACAAAGCGGAAGGCCAAGCGAGTACGGATTAATGTGACTCTGTGCAGGTACGAGGTGGTACGTCGAGTGGCGCGGGCTCGTGGCTGGAAGCTCGTGACCGACGAGAAACCCGAAGGCAAGCCATCGGTGTGTAACTTGCATTGGATCGATGTGCCAGACATCCTGCCCACTTTCAAGGCACTGCTGCCCTACCAAAAAGTGAACCACTTTCCAGGAATGGCGAATCTAGCCTGCAAGTCCAAGTTGGCCCGGAATCTCGAGCGGATGAAGAAACTGTTTCCTGGAGAGTACGACTTTGTGCCTCGGACGTGGATCCTGCCATTCGATCAGTACGAGTTCCAGCAGAATTTTAACTCGGAAGGCGAGAGCCAACGCACGTTCATTGTCAAGCCGGATCACATGTGCCAGGCGCGGGGCGTGTTCCTCACTCGAAAACTCTCAGCGATTCCGCGAGGTGACGTGCTGGTCGCGCAGCAGTACGTGGCTCGGCCACTACTTATTGACGGGAAGAAGTTTGACCTGAGAATTTACGTGCTTGTGACTTCCTGCTCGCCGTTGCGCGTTTACATCTTCAAGGATGGCCTGGTACGGATGTGTACGGCTGACTACGTGACTCCAAATGCCGACAACCTCGAGCAGCGATTCATGCACCTCACCAACTATGCTGTGAATAAGCACTCCAACAACTTTGAAGTTAACAAAGGCGACGACACCGGAGGAAAAGGAAGCAAACGCTCGCTCAAATGGTTCTTTGCGTGGCTGAAAGAAACCTTTCCAAGCGATCGGGTGGACACACTCTGGGAGCAAATCGGCGACATCTGCCTCAAGACGATTCTGTCTGTACAGCCCACGCTCGCTCAAGAGTATCGATCAACGTTTGCGAAGTACGTGCGGCTGTCGAGGTCAGGACCTCAGATGAGTGATATGAACAATGGTGGCAAGAGTGCTCGTCCTACTAGCGCTAGTGAAAGTGTCAGTGATAGCAGTGACATGGGAAGCACTGATGATGATACCAACGACTCCGCGCCAAGTGCCAGCCCCTCGGCGCCACCATCATGCTCGTTCGCACTTCTTGGCATGGACGTGCTGGTAGATGAACAACTCAAGCCTTGGCTGCTGGAAGTCAACCACTTGCCAAGTTTTGGGTGTGATTCGCCTTTGGATTGGAGCGTCAAGGAGCCACTCATCTCACAAGCTTTCGACCTCTTGAACATTTCGACAAACGACAAAGAGCGTTACGAAGCTGAGCAAGCTCGTGCTCTCCAGCGAAGGCTTTACGGAGGTATGCCCTCATCGAGTAGTGCAGTATCGACCTCAACGCCCAGTGACAACCAGCGTGGAGAGCTTCCGCCAATAATTTCTCCATCTCCAAGAGCAAGAACCCGCGAAGACACTAGGCATGACACAAATCCACGACAGGCGGTGCAGCTCCCACTGACTTGTGAACAGTTACGGACGGCGCTGACAAACTACTATTCCCACTTCAACTCGGATCGTCTCAAGCACCTCGAAAAAATTGTGAACAAATACTCGGACAACCAAGAGGAGCTGAGTCGCAGTCTCGAACAAAAATACGGCAAAGGCATCCGAGACTTTGCACCGCAGGAGTCAATCGCCACTGAAATGCAGCAGCAAGATGATAGTCCTGAGCAAGTGGTGGATGAAGAGCACCTGATCGACTTTGTCCGCATATACCCTCCCCCATCAAGTTCACCAAAAGACTTGAAGTACAGGAAGATGCTTGATGCCTCACAGCAGTACATTGACGAGCTACAGCTACGATTTTCGGCACCGCTGCAGCATCGAAGACCAGAAACAGATAGCAACGGTGTCGTGCTTCCACCGCTCAAAGGGGCACAGAAGAAAGAGCAGCTTGGTCGAGACTGCTTTGGGTTTTCCGGAACGGATAAAGCTAAGTGGCTGGCCGCAGCAGTCGACAAGAAGCCACTGGTTGTACCGGGTCCTATGCAAGTTGCAGCAGCGCATCGTCTGATGCTAGGACATTCAAGTCAGAAGCTTTCGATTAAACCTCCCACCCCGCCAGAACCACTGCCTTCACGCTCTGGCACTCCGATGAGTTATGGACTTCAGTATCGAGAGCGCCTTGCCATCCACAAGAACAAGCCAACGCTTGCAGTTTCCCAAGTTTCCTTTTGCTTCAATGGGCCCTTTTGAGCGCTGGTGCGTACTTTTGTACTTTGATCGTGGTTGACGAAAAGAAACAATTGAATTCCACAACATATTTACCGGATCAGTCAATCTCGATCACATCGAGTGCTCGTTTTCTCTTTTTCGGCGGTCCTGTAGTGACTGTGTCTTTTGACGCGTCCTTTGAATCCAGTAGGCATCGTGGAAGCAGGATTTTAAAGCGATCCTTCTTCAAATGCTGAGCACGGGGCCCAGGGACCAAATAGCAGATCGTTTTGTACGCAGAGTAACTGATCTCGGGCTGAAGTACATTGCTGCTCCGCACATAGCGCCAAAGGGTTAGCCAGGTTCTAACAAGATAGTTGCGAGCATAATTTTGCGTACCTGAGTAAGAGGTTGATCACGAGACTATCGCATATGCTCCGAGACATCGATGATATCAGTGGTTCCAGATCTGTCCATTGCTGTGCGAACTTCCTGGATTTGAACTCATCGATCAGCTGCTTCAAGGTTACGCGCCTCTCCCTAAAAAAAGTGCAGTTGATTATGAGCCATGAAAAACCATTATCCGCGCATCACGGTAGTATACAGTACTTAAGTACGTACAGCTTCTTGGCGTCCTCAGTAATTGAAATCAATGCCTTTGAATGCTCCGACAGATCAATCGTATCCGCAGTGTCAATGTCACGCTTGCAGTTATCACATGCCCCTTGACATATGGATGTGGACTCGGAAGCCTCGCTGCAAACACGAAAACACACAGGGGGGGATAGTGAATACAGGCGCCACCATTTGAGCAATGAAAAACAGTACAAACCCGAAATGTGCCGCCATCACCGATTGCCGACACTGAGATAGCTCTTCGCAGTACTTGATCATGGATCGCATGTTTTGCATTCCCCCAACTTCAGCCTGGACGATATTGCATACACGAAGCACATCGGAGGGCTTATACATCAAGACACAGCGAGATGTCTCGCCGTCACGACCTGCTCGCCCAGATTCCTGGTAGTATCCTTCAACGGACTGTAGAAAGCAGCGAAATTGCAAGGTAATATGAACCCCATGTCAGTAAAGCAATTCGAGCTGCAAGGCAGGATTCTTACCTTAGAGAGCGTGAAATGGATGACAAAACGCACGTCTGACTTGTTAATCCCAAGACCAAACGCAATGGTCGCCACCACAACTTGTAACTTGTTGCGAAGCCAGGCCATGTGAGTCTCCGCCTTGTCCTCCATGTAGGCATGGTAGGATGCCGCTCGAACATTTGCTTGGCGAAGCTGCTGTGTCACCTGCTCTGTTTCTTTTCTCGTGAGACAGTATACGATCCCCGTATCACTCGACGAAAACGATTTCACAAGACGGACTAGGGCATCCATCGCCGTGGCGTCTTTAGCAGGTTTCTCCATAACCTGAACCAGGCAGAACAAACATCGGAATATATGTCATCTTTTCGTCGTCCGCATTGGCGGCAACCTGCTCGATCCCGTACCTCGTAGTGAAGGTTGTTCCGAAGGAAAGATGTTCGAAAGAACACACAGTTTTGAATCTCAAGAATGGCCTTCACGTCCGTAGCTAGACGTGGTGTAGCTGTCGCTGTCAATGCCAATATGGGTACTGTAGGGAACTGACGCTTCAAAATGCCAAGCTTTGAATAGTCCTGTACACAAAGACAGCGACAGTAAAATAAACTTGTAAGAACTCATTATGACTGTGTTCATGCTCCGAGTACAACTCACACTTCGAAAATCGTGGCCCCACTGGCTGCAGCAGTGTGCTTCGTCAATAACAAACCGCTTGAGCCGTTCGCTCTGGTACGCCTTCTCAAATCTCGACATGAGCAGTTTGCTCTTGATGAGCTTTTCCGGCGTGATGAGCAAAATCTTGAGGGTGCTATCTGGTGCCAGCAAGGATTTGTAAATTGCCGATGCTTCTTGACGGGTCTGCTCTCCTGACAATTGGCATGCTGCTCCATCACCGGCGATGTCATTGAACAGAATGACCTGAATTGCCACAAGGACATCATTAGCCAGAGCACATGTTTTACCCAGAAGCACACACTTCGGAGGCCGTACTTGGTCTTGAATGAGCGAAATCAACGGTGAAATGACGACAGTAAAGCCCGCCTTCTGCCATGGCAAGTACATCGTCAGATCTTCTATAGCAAGCACCACATACAGCACATTCATACCCCGTCAAGAAGTGCCGGCAACTGATAGCAGAGGCTCTTGCCGCCTCCAGATCGCATGACCACGAACACATCTTGCTTGGACAGCGTCGCGTTGATCACCTCTTCCTGCACGGAGCGGAAGTCTGGCAGGTGAAACTACAGCACAGCGTCAGTCTGCAGTCCAATATAGATGTAGTGATATAATCTTGAATATTTACAGTGTCTCTTAGCAGAGCATGGATCTGCTCCGTCCACTGGAACTGTGCCTTCCAGTCTGGTGCGGGTTTGCCAGCGTCCCTAGACTCCATTTCGCCGTCTCCGAGCTGCTCTCCCTCCAGCTGCTGCTGCAGATCTTTCCTCCTGTCCAACAGCTCGCTCTGGCGCAGCAGTAGCACGTTCAGATCCTCCTCCACCTCGCGCAGCTCCTGCTCCACCTGCGCCAGCTCCATGTCGATCATGTCGGCAAAAATGTAGAGTGAAGGTCATGAAGTGCAACTTTTGGTGTTGCCAGATTAGGGTAGCGTTTCTCCTCTCAAGTTGCAACCGACCATTCCGCGCTTGATCTTGAAGACGACAGCGCAGCACACGCCCGCTCCGAGATGTCGCTGCTCAAGGCGTCGACGGTAGGGCCCTGTGCATGCAGAGCATGTGGCCGCATCGCCTATCTAACAAGATCTTCTTCTGCTTGCTGCAGGTTAACTTCGAGAATGTGTGGAGGGAGATGCAGCCGCCGCTGGCGTCGCTGGTGACGGGGACGCCGCAGACGCTGACGAACGAGAAGTGGCTGGAGATGTACTCGTACGTGACATGATCGCGTTAAAGTGCCTTCTTATATGTCCTCACGCTGGATATGACAGCGGCATTTACAAGATCTGCACGAACCCTGGCGCGCCACAGGCGGAGATGCTCTTCTTTCGGCTACGAGGGCTGCTCGTTAAGCACGTCGAGGCCATCCTGAAGGAGCTCAACGGAATTGACGGCGAGCCCGAGTTCCTCCAGCATTACTGCACATCGTTCGATTCGTTCACTACTGGGACCCACTACATATCGGAGCTCTTCCGATACTTGGTAGGCGTGCTTGTTACCTGAAGGTGTACTATACGGGCCGAAGCTAATATGCATTGTAGAACCGTTACTGGATCTCGTACTCCCACTGCGAGACCGGACAAGCGCCAGTTCCTGGAGTGTATCCCGTGACAGAGGTTGGTGTGTTGTATCGTGCGCTGTTGAACGGGTGAATTGTATCTCTAAACCTCGTTTGGTATTTGGTACGCCAGCTTTCGCTTCACATTTGGCACGACATCGCGTTCTCCAAGCTCAAGAAGCGCTTGGTGAAGGCGATGATTCACATTTATCATGCAGCACGCCGCGACAGAAGCGAGTGCTTTGAATATGGCGAATACGTTGCCAGTACTGTCCAGGTACACTGCCAAACACTTGTTACGTTCAGTGAAAATGGGATTTTCTTAGATGAGTTTTGTATTTGCAGACATACTTTAGTCTTGGACTGTGCCGACAAGACCAAATGAGCCTTTACCGAGAAGAGCTAGAGGCTCCTTTTCTGGAGGTACGAAGTGACACGGTTAAACACTTTTTTTCTCAAATGAACTTACCAACTAGATATTTTACTCACTGCAGGATGTTGCGAGATACTACTCCGAAAAAGCCGTGGAACTTCTGTCCAGGGTGACTATCTCAGAATACTTGCGAGAAGCCGAGCTGTTGTGCGCTCAAGAACAGAAGCGCTGCGATGGCCGATTGCACCGCATGTGGGTCACCTTTTTACTGCGAAAAAGTGTCAATGAAGGCTAACAAACCCTATCTCGGTTGCCTACTGTAGGACTGTTATTCAAGTTCGTCAAGCTTGTTGTCGTGTGCTGGTGAATGAGCACGCTGACCTGATCTGTGAGGATGCGGAGAGGTTCTTGATAAACAACCAGAAGGAAGACCTGCACCGACTCTTTTCCCTCTTCTCGGAATTGACCAACGAAAATGCATTGATGTCGCTAAAGGTTGGCTTGATGCTTTGCGGGTTGTTTTTGTCGTTAAATCCGCTAATTCATTGCGATGATTTCTGTCATGTCTTTCTTACAGAATATCCTGAAGACGTACATCGAACGGAGCGGTCTCGAAGTCGTCAAACAGTTTCAGCAAGATGAAGCAACCAAAAACCCGGAGGGCTACATCGATGCCTTGGTGCAAGTTCGCAACAAGTACTTCGAGCTGATTAAAGACGCTTTTGGCTACCACCCATTGATGCGAACTGCGCTTGACCAGGTTGGTTCTATGCTGATAGCTCTATCATGTCGCCTTCAATTGCTTAGTGTGGAACGAATATGTCTTCATGTGCTAGGCTTGCCGCACCTTTGCGAACTCGCATCCGCGCCTCCCTGAGCTACTAGCAAAGTACACGCACTATTTGATGTCCCGCGACAAGAAGCATGGAGTTAGTCGGGCACTTCTTTTGCCTGGTTCACCACGATCTGTGCTGCCACCACTTCACGACGCCATGCTGGAGCAGAAAATCGAGAACATCAGCGTCGTCTTCTGCCTCATCGACGACAAAGACATTTTCAAAAAGTACTACTCCAAGTTCCTCGCAAAGCGTCTCATCAAAGGTACGCTGCCCAGTCGGACGTTTTGCCACATCGGACGTTTTGCCACATAGTATCTCTACTGTAGTTACATGTGTCTCCTGGCTTGTCACTATTGAGAAGGCACGTCTGCGTCGAACGACATGGAGATATTACTCATCCAGAAATTGCGCGACATTTGCGGCTGCGATTTCGTATCAAAACTGCAGAAGATGCTCAAGGATAAAATGCTGAGCAAGGTACGAAAGCAAGAGCGCAAATTCTTGTTTGCTGATCGTTGCTGTTTAATCGAAGTAGCTTACACGCAATTCGGAACACAGGAGCTGATGGATGCCTTCTCGGCTTGGCTGGAGGAGAAGGATATTGAGCTGCGATCGGAGGATGCTGCCAACACGTTCGCAATCGATCTTCACCATGCTGTAGCGTACCACTGTGACGTTCTCACAGCAGGAGCTTGGCCCATATCAAGTGCTGTTGCCGAACACAAGATATTTTTGCCGCCAGCGATTGAAGCCCACACCAACTTGTTCACGAAGTTCTACACCGGGAGGAGTAGTGGCCGCAAACTTTTGTGGATTCATCATCTGTCGTTCGGGATGGTCCAGGCTCACTGCTTTGACAAACGCTACGAGTTTTTGTTGAGCTTTTACCAAATGCTCATCCTTATCCGAGTAAGCCGACGTGATTCTGGATAAGCGTCACAAACTGGTCTAACTTACCTTTCTCTTTTCGTTTCTTGCAGTTCAACACGGCGAAGGAGATAGCGCGATCTGACATCGTCCAGCTGACGAATATCCCAGTGCAGGATTGCACACACCACCTGGGAAGCCTCGTCAAGGTGGGAAATGTTTCTAGTTACAACGCAGCGAGAATACAGTGTGCGCTAATCTACGTATTCGTGCCCGTATAGGTAAAAGTGCTAACTTCAAATGGTGATACGGAGAACCCGACGTACGCAATAAATTTTGGCTTCACGAGCCGAAAGCTTCGAATCTCGGTACTTGTCTGCTAAGTGTGTGAAGGGCGTCAGGTTGCACGAGCTAATCTCATTTGTATGAGCAGGCCGTCCCAAACAGTCCTGTTGAGTCTCCGAATGTGGTCAAAACCCCAACGCGCGAGGTTGAAGAAGACCGCAAGATGTCGCTACAAGCTGCGATCGTGCGTGTGCTCAAAACACGTCGGGACATCCACCAAGCGCAACTCATGCACGAGGTTGCTGAAATGCTCGTCAACCAGTTCGTGCCGACCACTACAGCTATCAAGCAGAACGTGGAGATCCTCATCCAGAAAGAGTACCTGCGCCGCCACGAGGTCGACCAGACGAGGTTTCTCTACGTGGCGTGATCGTCACCATTCTAGTGGGAAAGAAGTGGAAATCGATTCATCTACAAGGAATTTCTTTACCAGCTAGGAAACCCAAAATCCTAACACAAAATGCATTCTAGCGCAAGTGCAGCGTACAGTTCGCGTAGCCATACTTCTCCTTGTACTTGTCAAAGATGCGCACCAGCTCCTGTTCGTACCGGTCGTGCAGCTTCTCGATCTCCTCGGCGGATGGATCCGCTTCCTTGTCGACAGGAATTGGCTTGCCAAATACCTGGTTGACCGTCACCCCGTTGTGAGGCAGCCAAAAGAGCCACTTGGAGAACCCGTAGCCGAGCAGCAACGCCACTGAAAACTTCTTCGCGATCATTTGGCGGAATGAAAGCAGAACGGTGGAGTGCGTGAACAGATCGGTCTCCCCGAAAGCGTAACCGGGCACAATCGGCACGCCGTACTTGAGCGCCAGACGAATATGACCCTTGCGCTTCTTGACGTAGATCGTATGGTCTCCTCGCTGAGACAGCATTTGCTCGGCGATTCCTCCCACCAGGATCACTAGACTCTTGCCGTTGCGAAGCATCTACACAAATAAGCCACCTATCGGTCAGCTACAGTTGAAATCAAAACTTGGCAGCTTCCACCAACTCACCTTTTCCGCTACACTGCGTCGTGCATCGACACAGCCCGACCAGAGCACGTATTCACGGTAAAATGGCACACGGAAGCAAACAGATGCAGCCAAATGGCGCCGTGTAGTCAACGGCACCGTCTCGTAGAATGCTACCACACAAACAAATCCGTGTCAGATGTAGCATCATCGACTCAACAGCAACGTGAGCCACTCACGTGGCACCGTTTGTCCCGACATGAGTAGTCCGTGGTGAGTGGACAGAAGGCCGTGTGGGTGGGAGCAGAAGATGTACTGCTTGGTGGCGTCGATGGGCACTTCAAACTCTAGAGTCCCCGGGATGTGCGCCATGCCATGACCGATGAAGATGGCGAACCACGGCCAGTAGCGCTCACCAGTGTACTCCGAGCCGTCCAGGTACGACGGCAGATACGCCACCACGCACGTAACGGCCACAATCAAGTGTATGTTCACATGCACAGCGAGGCACACGGAGACGGTCGCCACCGCGAGGGCGACACCAAGCAGCCACGTGCGTTGTTGGCCTGCCATAGTCAAGTGAAACTTTCGAGCTGTTGACCAATCGGATTTCGTGGGATATCGGACTTCATGAACACCAAGCCAAAGACTTTCTCTATGTTACAACTTACTACTGTAGTACTTCGAAGTACTATGCTTGCTTATACTTAAGTACGACATTTGTCCCGGTTTACTGTTCGATGAGAAGTCCAACATCTTGGTCTCGGTGCCTGGTAGTCTTGACGAGTGCAGTTCACCCCATCTTGGTTCTTGTTCATTCGTCGTCGACTATCGGTATGTCTGCTGGATCAATGTCGTCGTCCATGAACATGGGGTGATGCCGCAAGAAGTGTTCCCGGGGACCGATGAGACCGTCCTCTTCGTCCTCATCGAAGAACTCGTCGTCTTCGTCGCTCAGGCCGCCGTTGCTGCTGGGGTCGCTGACAAAGTCGTCCTCAAGGAAGATATCCCCTTGCTGTGATCCCGGACGCCAGTCAAGCTCCAAGTTGCTGATGCGTTGAAAGCTGTCTTCGGAATCTCTACATAGCACCACCTGCATATCCAGAGTCGGATGTGCGCTTACCACCTTGTCAATTATTGGCTTGAGTTCGTCTCGCATGTACGATATGCTCCACTCCTTCTCAACACAAGAGCTGTGCGGATTGAAGACGTTCAGTGACGGTTTGTGGCTGCACGACGTGACGATT
>KV733328.1:10625-22037 GCA_000500225.2 Phytophthora pinifolia
TGTGCGGATTGAAGACGTTCAGTGACGGTTTGTGGCTGCACGACGTGACGATTAGCTCTTCTTCGCTTGTCTCGGCGAGGTGCTTCAGCAACTTTACAACCTCGTGGTAAAATGGGTGGGGCAGGGCAGGGTCGTGAGCGATGGGGCCCGCTAGGTTAAGAACTAGAGTGCGATTCCCTCCAGCGAAGTTGTCCGCCTTGAAGACGTGCCACAAGAAATCGAACACTCCATCGCCGGAACAGCAAACCGAGGAGAGCTCGATCGAGATCAAATGGGTGTGCTTGGCAAGAGCAAGAAGCGCTCTGTCCGTGAATGTCCGGACGGGTCTGACAACGTGGCTTCCTCCGTAGCCAGAGCAGTCGTGCAAATACACGGACTGCAGAAGAGGGCACTGGTCAGCCACTGCTTCCCAAAACGTGTCGCCAAACACGTCGGCGTCCAGTAGCGATACGAGCGGGCCTTCGTTCTTCTCCTGATCGATGGCGATCTCGAGCTCCGTCAACGCGGGACAGCCTTTTAGCAATGCCGTCACATCGTTTGCAAGCACGCCGTAGCCAGGTTTCTCGGTCGGCAGTCCCGTGTCGCCATCCTTTTTGAAATAATCTGCCCAGTCCCACGACACATTGGACGTCAGCGCTAGCTTCTTGAGCTTGGGCTTGACGTGCTCGCCAAACGCTCTGAAAAACGGGTCTGCAAACGGCACAACGACCCAGTGGAACTCGCGCAAGTTGGTGCACGTTTTGTTAAACTTCTCCCACGTGTCCAGCGAGATCATCCACTTGTCCGCGCATGTGACGTCGTTCATGTCATCGATCGCGAGGTTGTATCCGTCCAAGTACTCCACATTGGGGCAGAACTCGATCACATGCTCAATAAACGCCGTGCTCGTCTGGAACCTATTTTCCTCTTCGCGCGTGGGTACCGTGAGCTGCTTGAGGCCGCCGCACTTGCCCTTCAGGTGCCACCTCTGCAGCGCCTCCTTCAGCACCTCCATCACCCTATTAATCGCAGCGCACCTGCCCATCAAGGCCACGTCTTGCTTCTTCGGCAGCACCAGCATCTCGAGCTGCAGACAGTATTTGGCCGCATTTTGCAGCAAAATAGGGAGGTGGCGGCTCTCGAGCGGCATGAGCCGCAAATCCAGGCGCTTAAACCCTGGCATCTGCGAGAAGATCACGTCCCAAGGCACTTCTCGGTCCTCCATCCACCACCAGACACCCGCGAGGAACCGCGAGCCATCCGAGCGGCCCATTCGGACGCGAAGGTCCCTTACACCCCGTCCTCTGAGCTGCACCTGCCTTCTCAGGGCCAGCACCTCGACCCGTGAACCGAACTTGAGCGTCAACTGCATAGTGTCACGTCTGATCCTGGCCGCCAGCTCCTCCACCGCTTGACACCAGCTCTTGGCCACAAGCGCCACATCTTTGAGGGGGTCGGAAGGAAGCTCACGTCGCTGCGGCCCCAGATCCTGTGAGAAATCGAATATGGCAAACTCGAGGACCAGAGAAAAGAGCGAGAGAGGTAGAGAAGGAAGGGAGAGTGGTGGCATGGCGACTGGGGCCACGCGCGAAGAGGAGGCCAGGGATGATGACCCACACGCCGGACGCTTGATGGCCATGCGTGTTACTTGGATTTTGCCATTTTTAGCATCCGAAATACCACAAATTGGAGCATACTGAGGCCAAGTGAACGTAGATTTTATTTCTTATATGCTATTGCAATAAGTAATTAATATCATATTCAATTTTGTTTTTCATCACCCAATAATCCGTTTGGGAAAATATATTCACGAAGTCCGTACAACTTGGATACCAGCCTCCGTACGCTTGGTTCCAGGCATTTTACGTGGACTCGCCAGACTGGGAATTCCCCGTGGATAACGATGCTTCCTCGCATCGCAAGCATCGGACCGGCGGAAAACGTGACGTTGAAGTTGCAGTGACTCGTCATCGCTTACTGTACATCTTCGCTAAAGTGCGGCCCCATATTGCGTCAGTCGCGCTCGCCCTCACATTGCACAACCGCCACCATGGCCGCCAAGTCGTTCAAGATCATGTTCCTGGGCGCGCCGGGGGCGGGCAAAGGCACGTACGCATCTCGTATTGCACCCATACTGCAGATCCCCACCATCTCCACTGGGGACCTGGTGCGTCACGAGATCAAGACGGGCACGACGCTGGGCGCGCAGATCAAGCAGTTCAACGACAGCGGCGCCCTCGTGCCCGACCAGATCATCATGGACATGATGGAGAAGCGCCTGGCGTTGCCGGACGCGCAGCGCGGCTTTATCTTGGACGGATTCCCGCGCAACGTGCCGCAGGCTGAGGCCTTCCAGCAGGTGGCCACGCTCGACCTGGTGGTGAATATCGATCTGCCTCAGTGGATCCTCTTGGACAAGATCAGCGGCCGCCGGTGAGGCCCAGTAGTACTCTGGATAGTATTGGAGTGGTAGTTTGACGCTGATAGTGATATTTGTGGCTGTGACAGGGTGTGCACCAAGTGTGGCAGCGGCTACAATGTCGCGTTCATTAACGAGGGCGAGTACTACATGCCCCCGCTGCTGCCCAAGGCGGAAGGAGTGTGCGACTCGTGCGGCTCGACGTCGCTGGTGCAACGCCCTGATGACTCGTCTGAGACGGTGAAGCAGAGGTGGGTGGGGACGAGGTTTTGGCCTGGGTTTTTTGGAGTTTGGCTGGTATTTATTGTTTTTTTTTGTCCAGGTTGGAGGTATACAACCAGGAGACAGCGCCGCTCATCGGCTTCTACACCAAGGAGGGCAACCTCAGGACGTTCGAGGTGAAGAAAGGTCTGGCCGACCTCGACAAGCTCGTGGACCTCATCAACAGCGAGCTCGGCGTGTAGAGTGACAGCCAAGAATGGCTGAGTAAGCGCAGCGAAAAAGGTTCCTTTAACGAGCTACTTGTGTGGTATTTGTCGTGGTTATTGTGCTGTCGTCATGGTGGGAGCAGCAGCCATGTGCACTAATAAAACGCTCAAGAAATGGTGTGTGTTGTGGCTTGATTCTCAGTCCAGCTGAAGGTTCAGCTCCTGGCGCAACTGGATAAACGCGCTGTTTGCCGTACTCGAGAGGTGAAGCAGCCGGATCTGGCAAATATACTCATGTGCAGCACGCTCGTGTATTCGGACTTGGATCAGTTTGATCGAGCCACGCAGCCGCTTCTTCGACCCTCGAACGGAGAGTAAACAAGTCACCGGGCGAGATGCAGACACTGACTTGCTTTGTCTGCTCCATAGGCTTGAGCATCGCCACGCAAGCGCGCAACTTGTCGATGTGGCAATTTTCTTCCAAAGGCGCGTTGACCGCATCGACTTCGAACGCAATCTCCAGCGCCATCAAAGCTTTGACTCAACCGTTGGCAGTTAATATCTATCAGATATTAGCTGAATCCATCTTCACGCAATGATATATTCCGCTAACTTTAGCTTGCCTTCTCCTTCCAAGTCTTCGCGAAACATGCTGCAAAAATCTGGACGTTTCTTCGGCTCTGCGTAACGACGCGATGGCCAGTACTTCCAACTGCTTGCTGGAAGTTGTCTGCTGCTTCCCGCTTCACACCTGGTGGGGCAGCACGTCGAACGGAATCGCATCATTTGACCCTACATGACGGCAGACAGGAGCCGCCAGGACCGCGGCGAGGAGCAGGACTCGGTCAAGGTTTGCGTGCGCATCCGGCCTCTCAGCTCCAAGGAGAAGCAGGAGCAGACCAAGAGCTGCATTCGCATTGCTGCATCGTTCGACGGCTTGTCGAGTAGCAGCTCTGTTTCGTCTCGAGACGGAAGTGCCGCAGCAAACGAGGGCCCTCAGCAGCTCATCGTTGGCAGAGATCGAGCTTTCACTTTCGACAACGTCCTCGGTGTCAAAAGCTCGCAGACGGTAAGACAAGAAGCTTAAAGATTCATCGAAAGCCATGCTCGAAAACGAAACTATTAACGTGCGCTCCTTAGGATACGTATCGATTGTGCGTAGCACCTTTAGTGAGGGGGTTCTTAGAAGGTTACAATGCTACCGTGCTAGCTTACGGACAGACGGGTACCGGCAAGACCCACACGATGGCCGGATCTGGCTTCGATGCCCATGGTCGTGAGAAGAACGGAGAACTTCAGGGCATTATTCCACGCGTAACTTATCTTTCGCTTGACGCTCTGTTTAGGAGAAAAAGGGTTAACCCTTTTCTGTGGTTGCTTGTTCACCCAACTGCAGGTGATCAAGGCGGTCTTCAAGAAGCTGCAGCAGGATGAACGCAGTGACAACCAGCGCCGATGTGAGCAAAGCTTACGAGTGGAGTACGTCGAGATTTACAACGAGGAACTGCGAGACTTGCTTCACCCGGAGACCGCGTCCAAGCAGTTGGCGATTCGTGAAGACGGAGAGGGGAACATTGTGATCGCGGGAGTGAAATCCGAGCCCGCAGACTCCAGGGAATCGGTCTTTAGGCATCTGGTCGTTGGCGGCGCATCGCGTGTCACTGGAAGCACGCTGATGAACGAGCAATCGAGTCGCTCCCATGCGATTTTCACCTTGTTACTGGAGCAGAAAGACTTGGCTTCGGGCACCAGGCGATTCTCCAAGTTCCATCTCGTTGATCTGGCCGGATCCGAACGCGCCAAACGCACTGGAGCCGTAGCAGGACGCTTCAAAGAGTCTGTGAGCATTAACCAGGGCTTGCTGGCGCTCGGCAATGTCATCAGCGCGTTGGGGGATGAAAAGCGTCGAATTGGTAGCGCTGGAAACGGTAGTGGGAACGTCCACGTGCCGTACCGAGACTCGAAACTTACCCGTCTTTTACAAGACAGTCTGGGCGGCAACGCTCGAACGCTCATGATCGCCTGTGTAAGCCCTGCAAGTGTCAACTTCGAGGAGACGCTCAACACGCTCAAGTACGCGAACCGAGCGAAGAACATCAAGAACAAAGCCATCGTGAACGCCCGCGTTGCCAGCGCAGAAGAACGCACACGCAACGACAAGGAGATGACGCGCATGAGGGAGGAGATTGCCACTTTACATACGCAACTACAGCAGCAAAAGACTGCCACGCCGCCATCCCCGCCATCGTCTCGACCATCTTCGTCCATGGGGAAACACGAGAAACACCCCGATCAAGAGCACGAGTTAGCTAGCGCGAGTCGGGAGCTCACCCAAGCGACGAAGTGTGTGCGTTTGTATGGCGATGCGGTGGAGAGTATTCGTACGTACTCGATGGAAGCCGCCACGCTCTTGGTGGCAATGGAGCGCGAGATAAAATCGCTAGGACGGCCAGTTCAGCAGCGGCTGAACGAGATTGTAAAGCTGCTGAATGCTTCCATTCAGACGGCAAACGGGAGTGCGATCAATGCCAGGAAGCTGCTGCCTTGTCCATCTCGACGTCGATCCGACAAGGAGACCGATCCTACGACTGAGGAAGAAGACACGGAGGAAGAGACGGTGGTGGTCCAGAAGCTTCGTGATGAGCTCAAGGAAGCGAAGGCCAACCTGGCGAGAGACGAGCAGATTTTCGAGATGAAGAACGCGGATGTTGAAAGACTGCAGGCTCTTCTTGTGGAAGCTAAGGGCAAGAACGAGAAACTCATCCAGCGCGTGCAGGAGCTTGAGCGAGGCGGTCAGCTTTGGACCAACGCTGACGTTCCTTGCAGTGCCGCTCAAGCGAAGCAGAACCAGCAGGAAAGCACGAGTTCAAGCTGCGCTGATACCGCCGCGTCACCATCGAGTCGAAGCTCTCGGTCGAACAGTGGGAAGACGCCATCGTCTTCGCGTGGATTGTTCACGCGTCGAACGGCGCAGGATGGAGAGGAAGACAAGGTCGTCATGGATATTCCTGAAGCAGAAGCTCTCGTGGAAGAGGCTCGGATGCCTTCCGCTCCACGGAAATCGAGGTCGGGGGCTGGTGGGTTTATCCGCTCGAGCAGCAGCCGAGGAGAGAACAGTCGTGGCTCTTTGACGTCGGGGTCTCGTCTGAAGACAAGCGAAGCGATCGGGAAACTGGAGAGCACGATCACGGCCTTGCAGACGAAGCTTGAGGAGCTTGAGAAGAAGAATGTACGGTGAGAAGCTGCTTGCTTCGGCTTCGAGAGGTTGTCTGGCTTGGGAGAAAAGGGCGCTAACGTGTGTGTACTGACAGGAGGAACTGCTGGATGCCCGTGAAGAATCTACCAGGCGCTGGGTTCTGGAACGGCAGCACTACGAGCGTCAAGTCAGTGAAGCCGAGCACGCGATCGAGGCGCTAACGCGAGACAACCAAGTGCTCGAGGAATCGGTACGAGTACGAGACGAGAACCGCAGCGACGCGAAGGCAACGATAGCGAGCATCGAGCAGGAACGGCCGAGCTCTGCTGCCTCCAGCAAGTCTAGTCGGCCTCCAACAGGGAGAAGATCCCACGCCGCAGCTCCGATCGACAAGGAGGCGGTGGTATCCGTCTTTGAAAGCAGTGTGACGCAGCTTATCGCGTACCATGCCACTCGGCGTGAAGTGGCGCACTTGCTGAAGGGCAAGAAGGAAGCGGAGCAAAGCCGGAGTGAAGCTGCCAAGCGTGTGAGCGCGCTGGAAATGGCCAAGATGCGTCAAAGCTTGGGTGTGCGCGAGAGTATCTCCGACTTGTCCCGATCTCTTGACGCCCTGGACGAGCGGATGCAAGCCGAGTCCAAGTCGCTCGAGGAACTCGAGCGACTGAAGAAGCTGCGAGTTCGTGCCGAGCAGAAGCTCGCAGCGCTCCGGAAACAGGAGGAGAAGGCCGAGTTCCTGGACTGCGAGGCGCAACAGGAGCTTCAGGATCTCGAGGAATTGATCGAAGACCTGGACTCGCACATCGCCTTCCAGGACGCGGAGCTTGTGGCGGCGAGAAACGATCTACTCGCCATCAAGCAGCGCAGTGAAAGTACCGACGCCAAGTCGCCTCTGGACGGCCTGACGCACGGACTCGTTCGCCAGCTCGGCCTCAGCAACGTGGACTCTGCACCCGCCACGGCTTTTGTCCTTGGCAAATGCCTGGATGAGGTCGCTCGACTGCGCATGCGAGTGAGGGAGATGGGGGGCGAGGTGCACGAGCTGCAAGGGCTTGTGAACGAGCGAGAGGCGGCACTCGGCCAGCTTGAAAGCGGACTGGCAGTGGCCCGCGACGAGTTCGACCGCCGTCTTGCAGCCCAGAAGCAAGAGAGTGAAGAGGCCGTGGAACAGCTCAAGAAGATGCAGCCGCAGCTTGTCGAGACGGGTCAAGCTGACAAGGACGGCGAGTGGCAGAAGCTCATCGTACGCTGCCAGAAGAAGGACGAGTACATCGCCGACCTGGAGAAGCACGTGGTGTTCTACAAGTCCAAGGCCAAGCAGATGCAGGCGCAATTGCAGCAGCTCATCCGCTCGTCCAGCGAGCAGCCGCGACGCCCCGACGACGGCGAGGACGAGCGCGAGCGTCAACTTCAACGTCGCATCCAGCAGCTCGAGGAGGCCAACGACGCGCTCATGAAGGACCTGGCCACTGCGAAAGTGTATTTGCGCTCGTCCCAAAGTCGAGGCAGCATCGCTAGAGGTAGCAACACAGCGTCCAAGGTGGTCCGCGTCTCGAGGAGCGAGCTGCGCGAGCTGCCGGCGCCACCAACGCCGTCACACGTCGCAGATTAAAGTCGGCACTCTACGCATTCTCAAACTAATACATCCAAACCCCAAGAGGTTTTTCAAGGTACTGTACCGTAGCCATTCCGGAACCGATGGCCGCGACGTTGTGCAGTACACTGGCCCCGACGGAGCTGGAGCGCGAGCACGTGCACAAGGTCTACGACCTCATTGCGCCTCATTTCAGTCACACGCGGCATCATCCATGGCCCCAAGTGACCACGTTTCTGGAGGGATTGGAGCCTGGAGCACTCGTGGCGGACATTGGATGTGGCAATGGCAAGTATCTCGACGTCAACCCGTCGCTCTGCATGATCGGCGGCGACCGCAGTATCCCGTTGATGCAGACGGCAGGATCAAGCGACTGGTGAGTCAATCTATTGAGGAATTGCTGGGAATGAATTGACTCTTGAGGCTTGTCGTTGCAACAGCAACTTGTTGGGTTGTGACGCTCTGAAGGTGCCTCTGCGGACGGGAGCCTTTGACGCGGCCTTGTCCATTGCAGTGCTGCATCATATCTCGACGGAGGAGCGGCGAGTCGCTTTGATCAGGTAGAAAAGTTGTTGGTTTTGTGGCTGCGAGTTTAGTGCTGACGTGTGATTTAGTGAGCTGGCGCGACTGGTGCGCGTTGGTGGCGACGTGCTGATCGTGGCTTGGGCGTTCGAGCAGGACGAGCGCTCGAAGCGTCGATTTGAACAGCAGGATGTTATGGTGGAGTGGAAACTTCAGCGCAAGTATGCACACGAGGAGGACGATGACAGTGCGTCGAATTCACACGGACGCGTTGATCAGGAGAAGCGGTGGGTCGTGTACGAGCGATACTGCCATGTTTACCGCAGTGGGGAGCTCGAGGCGCTGGTGGGGCAAGTGTCTGGCCTTCAGTTGGTGGCGGTCGAGTACTGCCGATCCAACTGGTGCCTTCGTCTTAAGCGAGTGGCAACATTGAGTGTGACACGTTCAATATAGCAAGTATTTTACAGCGGTTTCGCTCAATGTTTCACTGTCGTAAAAGCATGACTGTGGACGGAGCTGATGCGAGCATTAATGCACTCGAAGTCTCACCAAGTGAGGATGAAGAATCTGGCGGGCCCGACGAGAACGACGACGCCAACGATGGCAGTGACACCTCGCGCGTCGTGGAAAGCGCTACAAGCTACGCCAGGTTCGCCTTTGAATTGGATAGAATAGCCATTCTAGATACTTACTGCGTTTTTCTTTTTTGAGTAGAGAGTGTTTGAAAGTGGAAAACTACACGGAGGCGTCAATTGCTCTGAGAAGTGTCTTGGAAATCGCAAACCCATCCAGCGCACCGTTCAAGTTGACGGCATTGCATATCGCACAGCTTCTCAAAGTTACTCTACAGCTAGAAGCAAGTATCGACTGTATGCTGGTAAGTCTCTCGAACAATTTCGGCTGTCGAAAAAATCTAACAGCCTGTCTGTAGAGCATTTATCGGTCGATGCCCTCGCCTTTCACTCATATCGATGGCGTCTGCATTATCGTAAGATCTACGAGTATTGCTTCCTTTGGCTGCTACTAACGAAACGGTGTTGATATGTGCGTTGAAGGCCCGTCTGTATGAACAGCTTGAATCCATGAACGCAGCGAATTTCTGGTGGAAAAAGGTTGCGGCTTCGTCTTCTTCGAGTGTCTACAACTCTTCTGCGAGACCGAATGCTTTGGTGTGGGAAGCATTGGGTGATCGCTTGTTCGAGCGAGAACTGTTCGCGTTCGCAGCAGATTTCTATGGGCAAGTGTTCGAGACTTTATCTGGAGATCTGTTTGCTCCGTCTAACCGGCTCAGGTATCGCTACTTGACAGCGTTGTTGGCATTCGTTGGGCCTTCAGGCGCTACTGCGCATAGAAACCTGTGCTCATCAGTTGCGTGGTCACTAGCCCAATGGTTTCGCAGACACAGTAGAAGAGGGCCCAGCCACTTCTCAGCTTGCTACGGAGATCCCCATTTCTATCGTATGCGAGGGGTTTACCTGGCCTCTTTTCCGGCAATCTATCGAGTGGTATTCGTGTGGGTCGACGGACCTGCAGGTCGAATCGCGCGGTGGTGGAGGCGTCAATGGGCAAGGCGGCACCCTCCAGTAATCAAAACTACTGGTTTGTCCGCGATACAGCGTACAAAGCGGAAGACCAAGAAAAACAACATGCGCCGTACAGCAGCTTCTTCACCGGATCATCAGCAACAGACTCAAAGTCGATCCTTCCTTCGAAGGAAAGTCTATGCACCTCCGCCCTTATCTCCTTCACGATCAAGAAAACCGCAGGAGCGACTTCAGAAGAAAATAAAGAAGACATGCGACAGTTCAAATGAGTCCATGGTGGAGGAACGCACTGACACTTTGACCCGGGACAGGGCCAATGCTACCAACACCACACAGCTGAACAATGATGCGGCTTCATGTGAAGAACCACAATGGTGTCAGGGAATGACCGGCAGAAACACCAAGTCACCTCCTCGCATGCGGTCAAAAGGGAGATCGAGGTAAGTTGTTGTTGCGGTCGTGGCAGACGCACTAAACACCACTTGGGCAGCAGCTCTCACGCTTCTCGTGCTGGTTTGTAGACGTCTCCAAACCAAGCAACTGGGCATTGATGGTGATGACGATCCAACCACCGAGGAGGCGATGAGGCAGGCAACGCTGCTGGACGTGTATCCCTTGCAGGTGTCAAGAACCGAGGACTTTGTTGCTGCTTGTGGTCGCGAGCCCAGCTTCGCCGACTTGAATCTGGCTGAGGTTGGCGAGTTCGCTCGTCTGGCGCATTACCGAGCGCGAGTTCTCACCGACAAGCATGCGCGCGTGGCCAGCATGGATCCCGATCGCGTCAAGCCGCGGTGGCTCCAAGAGCTCGAGAAGGCCGTAGCTCTCGTTGAGACTCAGCAGCAGCGGAACCTGCTGAGTGGCAAAGTGGTGGCCGATGGCGACTCCATCACGCACTTGTCTGAGGTGCACACGCGTCTGGTGCTTTCGATCTCGACACTCTGCCGGCGATACACGCGAGACTTTGGGGAAACCTCGTTCACCCGACGACTACAAGGCTTGACTCGACGCTTGATCGCGTGGAAGCTCTCGCGCATATCCGACGTGGTAGCAGCTCTGATCGACGCGAAGGACATCGCCACGCACGAAGAGAAGCAGCGAAACTTGGAGTTTTACCACGTTCATCGCGATGTGAAGGAAAAGGAATCCGGTAGTTAAAAAGTAGTGCTAAGTACTTAAGTACTACTTCCAGGAAGCTATCAAACGTGCAGAATATACAAGAAACACTCGTCGATGACACATTTACTCATGCTGCTGCTGGCTGGGAGTGCTGCCCGTCCCAATGGCTGCAGCGCTGAGTTGCTCTCCCTGGGCTTCGCTCGAAGGCTGCGCGTCATAGTGGCTGTCACCGCCTCGTTGGCCGTGGTAACTGTTGCCACTACTGGTGCGGCGATGATGGTCAAGAGACTCGTATTGCTCTCCATCCGCTTGCCGCGGAGAACGACCACGCAGCTGATCCATGTGCGCGCTACCAGGTCGCGATTTGGAGATCCGTTCCACATCCATCATGGAGAAGGCCGCGCTGGCTCCGAGCGTGTCAGTTGGGGACATGAAGCTCGCCGTCTCTCGTGCCGCTCGGGGCGCAGCACCCGCACGAGCGGCCAGCTCGCTCGAGCGGTACTCGCCTGCTCTGGCTCGCGCCGAGTAGTGCGAATAGGCCAGTCCACTGGGAACGGGGCTCCCCTGGTCGCCCGGCGACGAGCCGGTCGAGTCCCGATAGTAATCTGTCGGCGCTC
>KV733328.1:22043-33384 GCA_000500225.2 Phytophthora pinifolia
CCCGCCGCACCGGCGCCGCCTTCGGCAGGGGTTCGGCCGTTCATTCGGTGAATGTAGCGTCCTTCACCTCGGATTCGGTTGCGAGGGTGCGCGTCGAGTGGGCGGTCTGCCATGTACGCGTCTCCTCGTTCACGCCAGCGAGGCGAGTCAGCAAAGCGGCGGGCGTATTCGGCAGACTCTGCTCCAGGCCAGCGAGAAGCGAATGGGTTCTCCAGCGTCGGCTCGCGGCTAGCAGTGCGCCGGTATCCTCTCACCTCAGGAGGACCTTGAATGCGAGCCTCGGTTGCGGCCTCGCCACCGACAAGTCGGTCACCAAACATCCGAATTCGACTCCCCATTCTTTGGCCGCGGTAGGCCGAGATCCGGCTTGCTGCCTCCGCACGGCGATCCAGATCTTCCGCGTGGTAAAGCGCTGTGTCACCGCCACCTCGCCCCGCCATTTGAAGCGGGTATCCGCCGCCACGCGCCTGGCGTGTCCGTTTGCCATCAAGTTGCTCGGCGCTGGGCGAGCCGGACGTCGTACGCTTCCGTGAGGCACTCCCAGTGCTTCCGTGGCTACTGCCCGTTTCAAAAGCCGGCGAGCTGGCGGGGGCCGGCGCTGCAGCTGCAGCTGTAGCTTCCGGGGGCAGGAGGGACAGAATGGCCGAGTGCACGTTTGCTGGGAAGCACGCGGTCAGGAGTTCGTTGTCCGATGCGATGTATCCGACGACGTCCAGCGCGGACGGAAAGACCTCTCCACTGGGGGACAGGAAGCGCGGCTTGCCTCGCCCCGAGCTGCTACGCCAGCCTTGCTGCATCAAGCTCGGCAGCGCGTGGTTCTCAAAAAGACTGACGACGAACTGCGCCTCCCGCTCGCTGACCTGAATCCGAGCGCGACGCGGGATTGGGTTCGCTTGCCGCGGTGTCTGAGGTGGCGCCATCATAAAGTCTCCAGTGTCGGGGCTGGCGGGAGACGCTCCGTCGTCGGCCTTCTTAAACAGCAGCGAGATGGCCGACTGCGGCTGCGTCGGGTCGGCGCGTTCGATCTCGGTCTGGATCAAGATCTGCAGCGTACTGTCGACCGTCAGGTCCTCGGCGTCGCCATCCGCGTAGACCACCGTGTAGAGCGCCACGCGCCTGTCGAACTTGACCACTTGGCCCAGGAACCGGCCGTGGCCAGCAAAAGTCTTGGCGACTCGGAGTCCGATGAGATCTTCCGCAAACACTTCTCGGCCGTGGAACATGATCCGCACGTCCCGGTCAGTTGGGGACGGCGGGGCCGACGGATCCTCGTCACCTTCTTCTTCCTCCACGTCTTCTTCGTCTTCCTCCATGTCTTCATCTTGGGGCAACAATGGGTTGCCTTCTTCACGCGCCCTCACCTCGCGACGGAACGAGGCCATGCGGTTCTGGCTACTAGTCCCAGCATTAGCGGCGCTCTGCGGGGGCATTTGATTCCCTGCAGCGTCGCTCCCCTTAGAGGGAGCTCCACTGCCACTAGCGCTAGATCGACTGCTACTTGCCAGAGGGGAATTAGTGCTACGAAGCTGTAGCAGTGCAGCACTGCCCGACGACAGCGACGGCAGCGATTGATTCTGACTCTGACTGGTAGTAGGAGGCTTTGGCCGACCGCCGTCCTCGTGCTTGGAGCTCCTGGAAGAAGAGGAACCTTGAGACCCGGCGGACGACGGACGCGACAGCTTGGAACGGATGTCCTCGTCTTGAGTCCCGGAGCTGCTGGGCGAGTCGGCGGTCGCGCTGTTGGCCGCGTTCTGGTTCTGCGAGTCGCTGCGGTGCCACGAGGAGCTCTCGGCTTTGCGGCGGCTGTGGACGGTGGCCACCACAGGGTTAATGGGAGTGGACGAGAAGCTGCTAGATGTGGGCGGCGCGGAGGACGGTGGGCTCGATGCGGCCGACCCAGAGCTGGCGGGGCGCGCGGGCATTTCGAGCTACGCGGCGACTTGGGTAATGCGGCGGAAAAAGAAAGCTTCCATGTTTTCTTGTAATAATAATAGTATTCCCACCATTATAGTATAATAAATGAAATAGTCTTGGCAAGACCAATTGACTAGTACTATTTACGGTATTGTGAGCTGTACTATTTACGGTATTATTTACGGTATTATGAATCTCGCCCAAATTTGCTGATTTGGGTGGGCAATCAACTCATCGATCTGATAGGCCAAACACATTCCTTCTTGTTGAGCTTCGCGGAGACGATCAGCCAGACGACTTGTGCCACAAACTTCTATCCACGCAAGAG
Organism: Phytophthora pinifolia; assembly: GCA_000500225.2. Lineage (NCBI taxonomy): Eukaryota > Oomycota > Peronosporomycetes > Peronosporales > Peronosporaceae > Phytophthora > Phytophthora pinifolia. The sequence continues at coordinate 24,286 of KV733328.1, forward strand.
CATTTCCTCATCGTTTTCCCGGCGATAGCTTCTCCGCGGCTGAGGGCCACGACATCATACCTGCTTCGTCACTGTTGGTGAGCTGTCGTTTGCATTGCCGGTGTATTATTTTGGCGGGTACGATTCAACCTCTCGAGTGCGATCCAAGGGGGATGTTGGAGATATTTGAGTGATCAAAGCCAAACTATTATACTGCAAAATGCTTTTCCGTCCTTACTTGAGAACCCGTTTGCTCCTCAAGGCGGTGTGCGAGTGGGTAACGACACCAAGAGTGTGAGCAGCAGTTGCTTCAGCTACTTCCTCTTTACGGTACGAGCTTTCTAATGCAGCATGCAATGACAGTGCTGTGCTAACTCGATGGTGTCGCTTGCAACTAAAGATGGAGGAAGCCGTGACGAAACAGCACGCGCACCAGAATACCGTCTTTCATTGTATCTATGGATTTTACTGTCTGGGGTACACGAAGCAAGAACTCGCAAAACTGTACAATAAGTCGGAGAAGACGATCCGAAACTGGATCAAAGTCTACGACGAGACTGGGACATACGAGCGTGCCCAGAGTTCAGTCAGTAGGAGATTCACTGCGTCTTACCGACAGTGACTGTGTCCGCTCGACCGCTGGCGTATCTTGATGAAGCACAAGCGGCTTTCAAACGTGCTCATCGCATCGAAATGTCGAAGACATCAGTGTGGACTTACGAGAAAGGTGCTTGAGAAACGAGCTATGCACATTAAGGAGCAGGAGCTGAGCCATATTGACTGGTGCCACCACAATCTCGTGTTCCTGGACGAAGTGTCTTTTGACAATCGAGGGATGGTTCGGAAACGGGGGTATTCTCTAAAGGGGGAGACTATTGCTATCCGAGGCGACTTTCAGCGCAAGCCCAGAGTATCAATTCTCGCATTTATTGGTGTGAGTGGTGTACTTGGCTACTATGATGTTCAAGGCACGTTTGATCGAGTCGAGTTCGTTAAGTGCTGCAAGGACTTCGCGTATTCAACAAATGGAAGTGTACGCCAGTATCCGGGCTCTCATTCTGTATGGATTCTAGATGGTGCATCCATTCATAGAGACCCTGAAATCGTTCATTTCTTGAGAAGTATCGGAATTGTTCCTTATTCCTGCCTGCATATTGCCCATTCTTCAATCCGATTGAACTCCTATTTGGCTACATCAAGAAGGCATTCCAGAGGTACTACGTGGAATCGAGTAAGCGTGATCTCCTGCCGTTTGTCGTCGAAACCTTTCAACGATTCAAAGACATCAGAATGGAGCGAGTATTCGAGCACTGTGGATGGAAGGTTAAGGAGATTTTGATCCTAGTGGTCCAATGTCGAAAGAACAGCGGCGTACGCCTCCATTAAGGAATGATTCGCTATCTCCTGGAGAAGACGAATAGGGATTAGGATATATTGAAAGACGAGTATCCCTTTAACTCAGCTAAATAAGCCCTTAATTAAAACACTACTACTCTTGGTGGTCGACGTCTTCTGCATTTTCAATTCTCTCGAGGGGGTCTTCGACATCGTTAATGGACAGCAGCGGGAAGTCAGCGAGAAATATCTCGATGGTCGACTTTCTTAGCAGCAAGCGTTCGTTCTGACGGGCAATAAGCTGACGCTGAACTTCATTGTGCTGGAATTGAGCTTCGTTGTCAGCAAGAGATGCATTAACGAAGCAGTCGCGCGATGTAATCCGGCGGAGCGCTCAATATCTCACGATCCCATGTCGATCGATTGAACAATGTTATTCGTCCACATTCGCCACACAATTGGGTCAGTCTGAAATGTTGCACGCCAAATTTCTTTCGGCTCTTCAACAACCTCCTGAAGCGAGCTTTCAGCTGCTGCGCCAGAGCGGTCTGCAGCGGCGAATACATGCTGCTAGAAACTCCTCGAGGTCTTGTGCCTTCGCAATAGCTATCCCATACTGGTAGATCATCAATCTGACAGTTTCGCCACACGTTGAAGCAATCCAGCGATTCCAGGCCTCGTTATTCTTCGTGCTGTCCACTAGATGACGACCGTTTTTATACTGCATGACCTTGGACCATGATTGCTCCAATGGGTCCTCGACAGATCAGGTACCATCACGCTTGGCCCCTTGAATCGGCAACTGAACTTGGTCCAGACTTTACGAATGATATCGCTAAATGTGGCACCATTCACAGCAAACACATCGAGGGTCTCACCCGATGTGTCACGTTGGCCAATCGTATTCTTGACGATTAGGTGGATGACTAGCTGAAGTAGATGCTGTGCTGCTGTTCGATGTGCCGAAGATGATGCAGCGTTTGGAGCAGCTTCACGGGCAGGCGATGCTTCATCTTGCAGACGTTGTGGCGGGGTTCGATCGCGTTGTGGATACGGCGATACTCGAGGCGAAGCACGATTACTGGCACGAGATCGTCCTAGATGCAGTAAACGTACCGACATAGTTAGTGCGTTAAGATCAAATATATCAAAGACTGAACCAACTCACGTGATGCTGTAGACAATGAGGGAGACGATGCCGCTACTCCTTCTATCAGCTCCGATCTTGTTGAAGGCGATACGTACGCTCGTGTGGTCCCTCCAGTCGTGATTCTGTTGGGGCTGCTCCATCGGTGTCTGCCGTTGCCATGTTTCCGAAGTGTGTGGAAACACTTCGTATTGGAATATTTTATTCTGTTTGTGTAGTTTGTCGATTCTGCGGCGGTGTATTCAAAGAACCGCCAAGGGAAATTTTGAGTAGAACCCACAATAAAACAAAATTGTTTAGTGTCGTTAACTTGCTGAAGTCGGAGAAGAAAGATATCCCTCCCTGCCAAACTTGCTCGCGGAACTGCCTTTCAGGAACAGGTGTTCTTGATATGCTGAAATCACTACGGACACGAACCGACAACGCAGTCGGCACAACGTGGGCAAAATATAATTTAACCTAGCACACGGAGGGGTGACAAGGACGTGAAAAAATGTTCTGAACAGCATAAGGATTAATATGAATTAAAGTACGGAATGTTCTAGAGCAATGTTTTTATGGACGTTTTGCGCACGGATCTCTCGGGTAATATTCCCTCCAAAGAGGAAACATCGGTGGACACGTAATTTAGAGCCAATCAAAAGAGTGCCAAATTTTAGAATCCAGGCGAAATACGCCAGAGGAAGTGCAGGTGTGCCATGTCTGAAACACCGCGGAAGAAGGCAAATCCATAGCTGACGGAGTCGAGCAATGAAGGACTCAAATGCATCCGAATATCTCCACTGCGACTTACATCACTATCTATAATCCGAAAACCTACTCTGCAACTACAGCTCCGTCTCGAATTCGGCTAGCCGTGGGCCCCATTCTTCCAAACCGTGTGCCAGATCTACGAGCTCGTGAATGTCTCATTGTTCGGTTGGCTGCGGACGTTGTTGCAGAGCGTTGCCGGCCCACGCTTTCCGTACGAACACAGCGGGCAGTAGAATGTTGACGTTCCTCCTCTCTTTTCCCCTCGGGCTCGTAAAACGAGCATACCTTGCATTGTCGCTGCCTCAGGCTCCGTTGTTCATCCGATAATTCGTCGTTTGCGTCAGCCCATGCGCGCTCAACTGTAGGACAGGTCGCCCGACCCGCTGCTAAACCCTCTAGTTTGCGTAACACTCTGCTCCGTCTCCTCGATGGGCTCCTCGTGCAGCCTGGTCAAAATTTCGAGGTGGGAGTTCTTTCTCTTCTTATCGCACACTCACCTGTACACAATGCATGCATTTACTACGGCCATGTCCACCAGCCCCAAGTGGAGGCTCTGTTGAACCTGATGACACAGAATACATGAGTTATCGTAGTCACTCCGTGTCAGCGTATCACAAACCACTTTACCATATCAACATCTGCATCGAGTACGAGTGAAGTCGAAGCTGGTTGTGCTGGTTCATCATTCCGGGGCCCTCTACGCTCCCGCCGACGCACCATAGTAGCATCAGCAGCAACGGGCGAAGCCAGGAAGTAGACGATCGTCACATCAAATTCACCAGACCAGTGTCAGTCAGACTGTGCCACTGCCAAAACGATCCCGGCGGAGTGCCCTTGGGGTAATTTATCTGCTCACACCAGCCTTGTCGTTTCAGCTGCATGGCTCCAATGTTCATCGTTCGCAGCTGTTGTGCTAGCAGAATTAATGAGTAATATATATCGATCTGCAACCACAAGGCGACGGCCTTGATGTTGAAAACCACGAAAACACTCGCAATGTTTCGGACAACAGCGGTGGACCCATTCTTAGTGTGAGTCCTGCTCAGCGAATTTCCATCTCGTCTCTACAAGAGCACAGCAAATGAAGCATCGGGCCAGCATTTGGTACACTAGATACCCCTCCCATAAACCTTTTGCAGTAGCCAGTCTCCGCCAGCCATCACACACTTCGAGCCCCAGCGATGGAGCTTGTCCTTCATGAAAGTCCGCGCTGGTTTCTGCAGTTGTACGAAGGAAGCACTCCTTCGTCAATCATAGCGCGCGATCCCAAAACGTAGCCCTCTTTGAAGCCTTTCTCGAGCACCGACAGCACTGATCGTATCTTCCGTGTTCTATCAGCTGGCAGCAGAGTTGTTGTTATCCGTGAAGTGGATGAAGCGCGAGATCTCCCGAAAACGATCGCGCTTCGAAAGGTTCCAGCAGGAATTACGCCAAACCCAATACTGACCTATCTGCTTGCAGGGTCTCAGAGCATACGCTAGCATCAATCCAATACAATGCACAACTTTGTGAGGCGAAAGCTTTTCGAATTTATCCAGGTGCTTCCGTACCTTAGTCTATCACGGCGCGGTCGATGCGTAACAGCAGCTTCTCGTTGTGGGAGTCGGACTTCCAGTGTCCGCTTCCAATATAGGTTCGTCTGATTCGCCACTTCACGCCAAAAAGAACTCCGACATGAAGTAGTAGAAAAGCTGAGGAGGCCGACCTGGCCACTGGCATGATGTTCTTCGACTGTCCGCAATAGCGTGTATATCTTGTCTACTTCGGGATCTTCATCAATTTTGGCTTCAACGTCACGTTCCATCCATCCAGCTCCATTTGGTCGAGTATAAACAACCGATGACCTGTCAGCATAAACAATTCGTTAGATGCTGTCCATATCAGCTTAGCTCGGCAACAAACACTCACCTTGTACGCGCATCTGCCATCGCTCACGCTCCGACGCAGCCTTCAAACTGGCAGCACGTCGTAGCTCACTCTGAAAACTCTCGCTCTTGCCAGCCTCCGTCTCACTCGCCTCGCTGTCACTTTCTTCGTCGAAGACCACTTCATGCGAGTCCTCCCCACCTTCCCCGTCCGAAAGCACCCGTATCACCAACAATATTTGAATCCAGAGCAGCAACGTTATCAGATCGAATAGGCGAGCTCATGAAGAAACTGTCCCGCGTCATGATCGCACTTCGGCTATATTCAGTATAAAGCGTACTCTATCTGAATATTCGCCCGAGCCTTCCACGTCCATCCATCTCTGCGGAGGCGGGGCCAAATGTCCTTAAATAAATTCAACGAGTGGCTTAGCGGGAGGGGGGAACCGATACACTAAACGCTCTTCATTCCGGTACTGCCGTAACCTAATATCCTGACCCAAATGATCGTATCGTTTTAAAGAGGGACATGATCAGCCGGGAACTATTCCACACCAACCATCGGCACTTTGGCGCGAGTTGCAGCGCACCAGTCATTCCATAACCTTGGGCATCAGCAGTGCAGAATTCGAATCGCGCCATTCGTTTAGTTGCCAATGGGGAGGCTCACAATTAAACAGAAGCGAGCCCTGATCGAGAAGGCCAGCGAGAGCCCAGTGATGACACAAGCGGAGCTAGCAGCGTGGGCAAAGTAACGTTATAATTAAAGCGGGCACCAGCCCAGACGACGGTCTCCGACATCTTGAAGAAGAGTGACACGATCCTGTCGGATGACTACAGCGACGGCGACAGGAGCAGGCCACTGCGCGTGACGTCGCCAGCTCTGGAGAAACAGCTTTGGGAGTGGATTCAGACAGTCGAAGTCCAAGGTGTGTGCCTCTCACGTGCGCTGATTAAGCTGAAGGCTCGCGATATCCAGAAGGACCTGTGTGACGCGTGGGATATCGCGTTCTCCGACGGGTGGCTCACCGCATTCGAGCGGCGGCATGGGCTGCGTAGTCGGCAGCGACCTGGCGAAGCTGGTTCAGTCGATCCTGTTGCTGTTGCGGCTGGGCGCCAACGACTGCAAGCAATAACAGATCTCTACAGTCCACAATATATATACAACATGGATGAAACCGGCTTGTGCTACGCGATGGCCCCTGTCCGCTCAATCTGCACTAAGTCCGCCCGTGGAGTGAAGAAGGACAAGACGCGGGTTACGCTCGCGCTGACGGCGAACGCTGACAGCACGAACTTGCTGCCCCCGCTGTTTCTGGGCCGGGCGAAGCAGCCTTATTGCTTTCAGAAGCAATCCGCAGAGGAGTTGGGTTTTACGATCGGGTGAACGAGAAGGCGTGGATGACTGGTCAAACGTTTCGTGAGTGGCTCAGAGGTCTTGATCGAGATATGCAGGCCAGTGGTCGCTTCATTCTGTTGCTCTTAGATAACGCATCATCCCACAACACTGGCAATCTGGTCTGTATGTAGAATTTTTGCCATCTAACACTACTGCCTTTTTACAGCCGATGGACGCTGGAATCATCGCGGCGTTCAAGGTAGCGTACCGACAGAAGCAGCTTGAGTGGGGTACAACAAGATTAAGCACGGTGATAAAATTGACAAAAAAGGTACAAGGTTGACCAGCTTACGGTAATGGAGTGGAGTAAGGCTATTTGGCTTGACCTGCGGGAGAAGCAGACAGTCCAGAACAACTTTCGCCATACAAGTATTCTGTATAACGCAGTAGATGATAGGAGCAAGGTCAGTATTGCTTCCAGCTACGATGACCTCGGAGATGTAGAGGATCTTATAATCCGCGCTTCCCAGCTAAGCCCGTAGACTCCTTAAAACAGGTTCAAATCAAATCCTGAGATACGATACCGGAATGGAGAGCGTTGGCTGTATTTATTTCTTCAAAAAAATGAGCCCGCGGTACTTCAACCCAGCTGTTATTTCAGCCAATGGAATCTTGGATATTGGACACGTGGACCAATCAGATCAGTTTAATTTGTGGGAAGGGACGATGATTCTACGTGAATTCAAGTATGGTAGTTATTATGCTGCATAAGACCGACCATCGGGTTGATATTGGAGGAAATACCAAAAACACCTGTGCTTTTTGAACACATCACTGCATTCCACTTAATAGCACCGGTGCGTAAAAGGACAGATGCTGCAGACGTGTCGCAACAAGTCGGCTTTTGATTGGTCTATTATCTCCCAATAATTTCAGGTTTTGTTTGGTAGATTATCTCCCAATAATGTCAGAACAAATAGCGCCAGCTGCTCCACGGATTCCACACAATTCGAAATGAGCGACGGCTCTTTCTTCACAGTGCTCGAGCGTATGGTGGCGGGCGGGGTCTACGGTGGCACGCGCTACGAACTCGGGAAGATCAAGACAAAACTCCAGTACGGCAAGGAACGCTACGTTTCCGGTCCGCTTTCGTGGAAGAAGGTCATCGACATGGATGCGCCAGCTCTTCGACGCATGCAACGACGTCGCGGGCGTTCGTGGCCACGCATCGATGCCATTGGACCCCGCGACCTCGCTGGAAGGCATGGGCGCGGACATCATCTTTGAGGTGGTACGCAAGGGGTCAAAGGAGGCTACGGAGGCAGGAGTCTTCTGCCCGCCTGACCAGTGCGCTGTCGAGCTTCCGTCCTACTACACCAAGCTCCGCTTTCCACGAGACCAAGCCTTCGTCTGGAAGTCAGAGTACTGGCTCCAGGCGGGAAACCGCGAGTCTGCAGTCCACGTAGATCATGGACGGGTGGTCTCCTACATCTCGCCGTGCGACCGCCATTGCTTCAAGGTGTGGGTATTTTTCCCGAAGGAGTCAGTCCGGAAGATCCAGTTCAGCTACGGCAACAAGGGAACCTCCATCAACCGGACGCTGGATACATCGTACAGCGGAGTGCTCATCCAAAGACCAGGGGACGTCGTGTGTCTGAACAATCTGGTGTTTCACTCAGTACTGCTCGCGTACCAGCCTGGGACGAACACTGAGGACAGATGGGGAGGCATCTTTGGAGATGTCATCGTGTGCGCAACGGATCGGATCGAGTCTTTCCGCTACGCGACCAAGGTTGCTTCAGGATCCAAGAAATGGTCTCGAAAGGCGTGGGAGCCTCTTCTTTCTGCGTACAGCATCATGGAGGAGGGAGGCTACGATCCAGATAACTACGAACAAGTTCTGAAGACGTTCCTGTCCAAGCTGCAGCTAGACAAAAAGTCCAAGAAAGCGCGCGTGGGAGCAACGGCCAAGAAAGACAAGAAGCGAAAGAAGATGGAGAAGGCGCGTGCTGCGAAGAGAGGAAACCACAACTAGCTGGAAGTCGGACGTTGTTTAACCCTTTCGTGAACACACGTTTGACGCCAATCCAACCAATTTATAGAGCGCAGCAAAATGCCTCGTTTTGACGCGGTGATGGGCGCTCCTGCGAGGTCCGAGCCTTGACGATGTGACAGTTGCTGTTTCATTTTAAGGTAGGTCACCCCTAGAACGCGGCATTTCGCCGCGTTCTGCATAGAAATATCCACGTTGATGATTGGTCAAAAGAGTGTGCGTCACATATCGACCAATCAGAACAATGACAATCAATGAGTTTCCTAACGTCGATTTTCCCATCCCATATGGTATCTAAGTATATCGCAGATTCAAAGGCGCCACTTTCATAAATAGCGCGAAATCGCGCCACTTGTCTGCTCCTTCCTGTTGTAATGGTCAACTCGAGATCGCTGTAGTACATATGTGTCTGCTGCCGCGGGTATGCTGTAACATTAACAATTCAAATAACTCATTGATCGCTATAGTGCACGTACATCTGCTGGCGTTGGCATGCCGATCAAAGTGTGTCTCACATACGACAGCCGAGCATATATCTTGTTCTAAGTATTGCACTAGTCCAACCGAGCATTTATCTTATTCTACGTATTGGTAGAAGTTCGTGCAAGCGACACTCGTATCGTAGAAA